>PVJL010009621.1:0-55621 GCA_004026885.1 Lyroderma lyra
ATGTCCAATTGCTGTAATGGGTCATTTAGAGCTGTTATTTCCTTATTTATTTTCTGTTTGGATGATCTGTCCATGGCTGTTAGTGGGGTGTTTAAGTCCCCCACTATGTGTATTCATCAGTTTCTCCTTTCAAGTCTGTTAGTAGTTTCTTTGTATATTTTGGTGCATCCTGGTTGGGAGCATATATGTTGATTATTGTCAAGTCTTCTTGTTGTTGCATTGTGCCTTTTATCAGTATGTAATGACCATCATTGTCTTTTACTATCTTTTTTAACTTGAAGTTTATTTCATCAGATATTAGTATGGCCACTCCTGCTTTTCTCTGGTTACCATTTGCTTGGAATATTGTATCCCATCCTTTCACTCTGAGTCTGTGTTTGTCCTTACAGGTGAGGTGTTTCTTGGAGACAACATATGGATGCCTTCTGTTTTTTAATCCAGTCTGCTACTCTATGTCTTTTTATTGGTGAGTTCAGTCCATTAACATTTAGAGTGATGATTGATATGTGAGTATTTCCTGTGTCCATTACTTATTTCTTTCTTTGCTTTTGTTTGTTTGTTTGTTTGTTTATTTTTGTTTCTTTCTTCTTGCCCCAACTTTGTTCCATTTTTCCTGATGTTTTGTTTCAGGCTGAAGAGCCTCCTTCAGTATTTCTTGGAGTGCTGGCCTCGTGCTGGCAAATTCCCTCAGCTTCTGTGTGTCTGAGAAGGTGTTTATTCCACCTTCATATCTGAAAGATAATTTTTCTGGATAATTTGTTCTTGGCTGGAAGTTTCTCTCTTTTAAATTTTTGAATATTGGGTTCCACTCTCTCCTGGCTTGTAGAGTTTCTGCTGAGAAATCTGATGCCAGCCTGATGGGTTTTCCTCTAAAGGTTATAGTTCTTTTTTCCATGGCTGCCTTGAGAATTGTCTCTTTGTCTTTAGTTTTGGACATCTTTAGTACCATGTGTCTTGGAGAAGATCTGTTGGGGTCCAGGTATCTGGGGGACCTGTTTTGTTATTGAACTTGGGGTTCCAGATCTTTCCATAGGTTTGGAAAGTTCTCATCTATGATTTGTTTCAGTATGCTCTCTGTAGATTGCTCTGTCCCCTCTTCTATTCCTATTATGCTGATGTTGTTTTGTCTCATGGAGTTGGATATTTCTTCCAGACTTCTTTTAATCCTTTTGGTTCTATATTCCCTCTCTTCCTCTTTCTGAGCTGTTTCCATATTCTGGTCTTCAATATCACTAATTCTTTCCTCCATCTGGTTGGTCCTGTTTCTTATGGCAGTTATTTCATTTCTCACTCTTTTATCGTATTATTTATTTCTAGTATTTCCGTCTCAATCTTTCTTATGTTTTGAATTTCTTTGTTAAATTGTTCTTTTTGTTCACAGACTTCCTTTTTTATGTCATTTATATCCTTTTTTATATTGTTTATCTCAGCTATGGTGTTCTGCCAATAGGTTTTCATTTCTCTCACTGCCTTTAGAATGGCTGCTTTAAATTCTCCATCACTTAAATGAGACACTTCCAGATGTAACAAGCTGTCTTCTGGGTAAATTTCATGTTCTTTCTGAGGAGTTTTAGTTTTTAAGGAATTCTTCCTGTCCACTGGGTTCTTCCTCTTTGACATGAGGGCTTTCTGTTCACTGCCCAGATTATTGCTTTTGTGGTGTCTTGTTGTAGGGCAGACACTGGGTGACACTGGGGGTCAAGTTTTGGGGGAGAGGGGGCTGTTTGTTTCTTTTTTCTGATCTCTTACTGCGTTTGGAAGTTATGCGCATATATCCTGGGGAGAGGCCAACAAAAGGCTTTTCAAAGGCGGCTCTGTCTTGTGCTCTTTGCTGGGGAAACTGTTTCCAGGCTTGTTTTTGCTAGCTGGAGTGAATGCTATCAAGTCAGTCTTTCTTCCCAGCCCTGATTCAGTCCCTGGCTGTCTAAGGGCTCACACTGCTTTCAGAACCCTGGGGTGTACAAGGAAGTGCCCGCTCCATAAGTCCAAAGCTGTGGGCCTGGCCTGAGACAGCAGGGTAGCCTTTGCAGCAGGCTGGGAACAGGAACTGCAGCCCTGTGTAGGTCTCCAGGGAGCTGGGGTGTCATCTTTGCAGTTCAGAGTCCTCGCTCAGCCCTTCTACCACTCAAATGTTCCAGAGGCTGGCTTCCAAACTCCTTCTGTCCCCAGCTCCCCAATCTCTCTCCCCTCCCCCAAACTGCGCCGCTCCGAATAGTCAGCAGGGATCTCATCCCGTGTGGTCCATCTCTGCTCCCTTCCCTCTCTCCGACTTGCCCCCTTCTCGCCAGCCTTCAGGTGTTTACTTGCGATTTGTGGATTTCTCAACAGCCAGTTTGTCACTCAGGGTCCTCTTTCTTGGCTCCTGGATGGCCGTTCAATTGTGTTTTCTGGAAGAGGCTTTAGGGACCTCCTCTCCAATCGTCATCTTGTCTTCCTCCCGAATCAATTTTCCTGGCTGTCTGGTGGTGGTCTGATCCATGTGGGTACTTGAGGACTCGGGTTGATCGAAATGTACCATACCATAATATTCAACAATTCTAAGCGTTGGCAGATTATCTTGAAGGAATGAGAATTTATGCCTTTATTTGGTGTATTCTCTGAATTATACTCTAGCAGCCCCTGGAGACATGTTGCTGGCAGCCTCACGTGCAAAGCTGCCCTCCTCATGCTGACTTGAACGTCTGAGAGGGAGCTGTGTGCAAGCACTCGGACCGCACGGGCAGCCGTGCCTCCAGGTGTTTCTTGCATTGCGTGGATTTCTCAGTTGTCTCTGTGCCACTCAGAGTTTCCCATGTTGTATCCTGGCTGGCCATCTAATTGTAATTTTCAGGAGAGTCTTTAGGGATCTCCTCTGTGGTCAACATCTTGGTGATCTCTTCATCCCCTTTAATTTTTTTATTTTGGTTATTTATGTCATTTTTTTCACCCTTCAGTTAGCCTACCCAGGGGTTTATCAATCTTATTGATTTTTTTTTCAAAGAACCAGGTCTTTGTTTCATTAATTTTCCCTAATGTCTTTCTGTTCTCAATTTTGTTTAGTTCTACTGTAATTTTTATTTGTTTTCTTCAGCTAATTTTCACTCTTTTCTCTTCTTTTTCTATTTCTTTAAGATGGATGTTAGGATGTTTATACTTGTGATTTTTCTTGTTTCTTAGGATAGGCCTCTAATAAGTTTCCCTCTTATTATTGCTTTTGCTGTGTCCCAATAATTTTGATACATTTTATTTTCATTGTCATTAGTTTCTTTGTATTTTTAATATCTTCTTTTATTTCTTTTATGATCCAGTAACTTTTAAAAAAGATGTTGTTTAATCTCCATGAATATGTGATTTTTTTCTGCTTTCTTTTTGCAGTTGATCTCCTGTTTCAAAGCTTTGTGGTCTGAGAATATATTTGGTATGATTTTAATCTTCTTGAATTTACTGAGGCTAGTTTTGTTTCCCAGAATATGATCTATCCTTGAAAATGTTCCACATGCACTAGAAAAAAAGGTATAATCCTTTTTTATTGGATAAAATATCCTATAAATGTCAATTATATCCAATTGCTGTAATGTATCATTTAAAGCTGATATTTTCCTATTTATTTTCTGTTTACATGATCTTTCCACGGCTGTTAAAGGGGTGTTAAGGTCCCCTACAATAATTGTGATTTTTGTCAGTTTCTCCTTTCAGATCTGTTAGTAGCTGCATTGTATATTTTGATGCTTTTTGATTGGGGGCATATATATTAATGATTGTCATGTCTTCTTGTTGTAGTGTCCCTTTTATCACTATGAAATGCCCATCTTTATCTCTTGTTACCTTTTTTTATCCTGAAGTCTGTTTCATTAGATATTAGTATGACAATTTGTGCTTTTCTCTGAATGCCATTTGCTTGGAGTATTGTTTTTCATCCTTTCACTCAGAGTTTGTGTTTGTACTTATGGTTGAAGTATGTCTCTTGGAGACAGCATATGAATGGGTTTTGTTGTTTTAATCCAGTCTGCTACTCTGCACCTTTTTATTGATGAGTTCAGTCCATTTAAATTTAAGGTGATGATTGATACATGAGGATTTACTTCTTTTCTTTTTATTTTTTGTTTTCCTCACTCTTCTTCATTTATTTTGATTTTTTGTTTCAGGTAAAATAGCCTCTTTCAGTATTTCATGAAATGCTGGTCTCATGCTAAAGAATTCCTTCAGTTTTTGCATGGCTGAAAAGGTTTTTATTCATCCTTCATATCTAAAGGATAATTCTGCTGGATAAATTAGTCTTGGCTGAAAGTTTCTTTATTTTAATATTTTGAATATTTTATTCCAATCTCTCCTGGCTTGTGGAGTTTTTGCTGAGAAGTCTGATGACAACCTGATGGACTTTCCTGTAAAGGTTATAATTTTCTTTTTTCGAGCTGTCTTGAAAATTGTCTCTTAGTTTTTGATTTTTGACATCTTCAGTATAATTTGCCTTTGAGAAGATCTGCTGGGGTCCAGGTAGCTAGGGGAACTATTTTCTTCTTGATTTTGGGGTTCCAGATCTTTTCATAAATTTGATAATTTGTCATCTACTATTTGTTTGAGTGCCCTCTGTAGAGTTTTGTTCTGCACTTTCTGCTATTTCTATTATTCTAATGTTCTTTCTAATGGAGTCAGATGGTTCTTGCAGAGTTCTTTCAGTTTTTTTCTTTTTTTAACTTTGGCATCCCTATCTCTTTCTTTTGACATTGTTTCATGTTCCAATCTTTAATATCACCATTCTTTCCCCCTGTTTGGTTAGCTCTTTTTCCTATGGTTTTCTCCTCAGTTCTTTTACTGCATTATTTGCCTCTCAAATTTCTATTTGATTCTTTTTTATACATTCAATTTCTTTGTTAAAATATTCATTTTGTTCACAGATTTCCTTTCTGAGGTCATTTATCTGTTTCTTGGTACTCTGCCAACATTGTTTTAGTTCTCTGAGTGTCTTAAGAACTACAACCTTTTATCCTATGTCACTTAGATCATATATTTCCAGATGTATGAGTTTCCGTTTTTTTTGAGATTTTTCATTTTCTTTTTGAGCTGCTTTGAATACAATACTTATTGTATTTGATGTGTTTCTTTTTGTGGACATGAGGGATTTTTCCTGGAAGGTATAGAGAGATCTTTCTTCTTTTCTTTTACTTCCCCGTTGTTACCTCTGTAGAGTCTTTCAATAGTTTTCTCTTGATTATTCAAAATAGTAATTTCTGGAAGTTTTCCTGCAAGGTGGAATTCCCTTCTTTTGATCATGTTGCTTTGGTCTCAGTGTGCCTCTTTTGTCAGAAAATGCAGTAGGCAAATTTGTGCTGTGACTCTTAGATCAGTGCAAGGAAAAGCTGCTGTGTCTGTGTTTTGAAGTTTTCCTGAGCTCTACTGACAGTCTCCACAGATGCAGGGTTTGTTGGAAAGAGCACAGGTTTGTTTGTTTCTTTTTTTTTCAGCTGGCTATAGAGCGTTTCTTGTTTCTGTATGGGATTGTGGGTGGTGTGCTCTGCAGCTGCTTTGTTTTCTATGGTAGCTCCCCCAGTTGCAGACTTCACTGCAACACTAGTCTGTTCATCAGGGAAGCTGGGGTAGGCCAGCAAAGGAGAAGCCAGGAGCAGACTGTGATCATATCCTTCACTGGCCAAGTGTGTGCCTCTGGCTAAGACTTTCTCTTTTCTCCTGACAACTGCATTTCACCCAGGCCCATGTTTTATTCTGGTCAACATATCCACAGCAGCCCATTCTCAGTTTCAAACTTGCCCAGAGCTGATTTGGGGTGCCACCCTGCCGCTGGAGAACTTATTCTCTCACAGAGTTGTTCAGATGCTTTGTTCAGCCTCTAACCCACCCAGGGCATGGTGTTTCAGCTGGGGCCCTAGTGTGCTGCAACTTGGTTAGGGTTTCAACTTATCCATGGTCTCATAGAATTGGAGCTGTTCTAGCCTTTGTTCTTGTCACCACTCAGTCTCCAACTCACCTGGGATTGTGTTGCTCCTCAGCCACGTACCCTGGCTTTCTCCTCCTATTTTCTCTCAGTTCCCAGTCAGGTTATGGGTTGTATTCCACAGCTGCATCTGTGCTCTGTTCCCTTCCCTCCTTTCTCAATTGCCTCCCTTTCTCTTACCTTCTGGTGTTTTCTTGAGATGTGTGGATCTCTCAGCTGAGACTGCTCCACTCAGGGTTTCCCATGTTGGATTTCCATTGTTCAATTGTGTTTTCCAGGAGAGGTTTCAGGGATCTCCTCTCTCATCATCATCTTGATTCTTCCCCCTCCCCCCACTCATATCTTAGAATTATATGGAATAACTCCCAGAAATATCTGATGCATTTGTTCATAAACTCCCATTATCTATCGGTTAAGGGTTACTTCTGGGGCAGTAACTTCCCTATACTTTCAACATCCTGTGCATAAAGCAGAATGCCAGGCTGGAGACCATGGGGTAGAATATCAATAGTGCCTGGTGAGTCAGAGCTGTCCACCACAGCTGATGCTGGGGTTAGAGGTGAGTTGAGATATTTTGTCATGGGGCTATAAAATCTGCTAATATTCAATCCAGAAGTTCAAGCTCCTGCTTGGTCTTGGCTTCCTTTGCTTAAAAAAGACACCAAAGTCTCATTATATGATGTTTATGAAGATTATATTTTCTCATGCTACTTTTCCTTCATCCTGTTTGAATTGCTACTTAAGCTTCATAAATACACTATGGACAAAAGCAAGAGATAATTTGTAGTTAATACCTACAAATTATCTGTTTGATTCACCAAACTATATTTAAACCTCCTATTCTATTAGGGACAAATTTGTCCATGACTTCTGTTTTTTCTTTAATTTTAAAATGTAAAAGCAAATGTGGTTTTTATTGACTAAACAATTTCACCTTATTTTCAAAATGCTAATCCAAGTAAAATAGAAACTATTTTTTTGAGAAAAAAATGAAATTGAACCAAAGATAATTGCCTTAATATTTATATGTTGCTATCTTTATAGCAACATACAAATATGTTGACACCAGAATTAGTCTAAACACTATATTGAGTGTGACACTCAGCTTACCAAATGGATCAAACAAAGAAAAATGTGTTTAAAAATTATGTAAATTGGAGGAAACAATAGTATACATCCTAATGCTAACTGGCACCTAGTAAGAAGCCGCTGAAAACTAATATTTCAACAAAATGCATTTGTTAATGTTGTTTATAAGCCATGTAAAATCAAACTTTAAGAATGTATCTGTTTTTTTTCTGATGATAGGTGAACAGGAATAAACATCAATGGGAGAAGGAAACTAAACTTCTGTGGCTGAATTATCTTGCTGGGACTTTCACAGGATCCAAAGATCTACATCAGTAGTTTCCAACCTTTTTCCATTTGTGTACTTCTTTTAAACCCATTTCTATAAATTATACCCCTTGTTTTTAAAACAGCTTTTTTTAAATATTGACACTTTAGTTCAGTGCCAATCTTAATGTAAAATCATAGAAATGAGGCAATAAGTTAGGAAAGAAAAATTACTAAATTAAAAGTACAAACCATAGACTTAATTTTACAATATTCATAACACAGTTAAATATTGATAATGATGATCAAGTATTTAAACATTAAATAAAAGAACTACTGGAAAAGAATAATAATTAATGACAACACACTTCTACTCAGTCAGTAACTAAACTGATCAAACAGTCTGGCTATGGATGTATTTAAATATTTGGGGAGGTTCTATAAATGTTACAAATGGATTGTGACATCTTAAACTGTGTGTAATAATTGGCACAATAACAGTTTGGAGGAAGAGTTCATAGCCACGCCCTCACCAATCATTTGCTAATGTGTTCTAATTTTGAAGTGACTCCATTAACAGTGAGTCAAACTTAACATTTATTGTTCCATAACTAATATTTTGCATTTTTACTTTTTTTTTTTAATTACTGATTATTTTTCCCATACCCCTGAAGGGCATAGCATGTACACCCAGGGGTATGTGTACCACTTCTTGGGAACTGATGATTTAGTTGGTAATATCCCAGGATTGAGGCACAAAGAGGGAGATGGGGAGTGGCAGTATTTACAGAACATACAAGACAAGATTTATAATTTGAACAGAGGGTGCTTGCTTTCTGTATCAGTTACTAATGCTACCTATTTAGTTAGGGTTTTGGAAACAACCTTATCAAATTCACATGGGGCAAAACAAGTCTTGGGCCTCAGAGTTTATTTAGTGGGTAGGGGTGGGAGTCCAGGAGACTTGCCCTGTGGCATTCAGTAAAATCTTGTTGTTTGGAGCAGAATTTTCAGGGGAGGTCATGTCAGATAAGACCATATGCCTCCCTCAGAACAGGCTTTCAGCTCACTCTTGCCCCAGGAACAGTGAGGCTGAGCACCGTAAGGTCTCCTTTGGGTAACTTCTACCATACCTTTTTATCCAGGTTCCTGCTGTGCTCATTTTTGTTCATGGGTTTCAACAGGATGGGAACACATGAAAACCTGAATACCTTGACTCAGGAACACAGTTACAACCATGCCAAAGCTCTGAGGGTTTTTTCATAAGGTAGTTGAAAGAATTTAGGAGAGATTTCACATTTTGCTTTCCCACAAGCCTGCCTTAGGTTTCCAGCTGCCTCTCTGCATTCATCTTTATCCCCAGAATGGATTTGCAATGCCAGTAACTAGGGGAGTCTTTGACCTCTGATCTCAGAGACACAGCCAAACACACACCTACACCACAACCTACCAGAAGAATCACATCCTCTTTCTTCATATTCGTGGACATCTTCATCTCTCAAGGAAATCACAGAGCAGGAGGTGTGGTCTAGCAGCTGTGCCCTTTCTCATCTGAAGTAAGGACTCCAGGAATTATGGGAAACTATATGGACTCTGGAAATCTTAACAAACAGGGTCAAGACCTCATGCTTTGCTTCTCAGATTATCTAGTCCCTCAGGATATACATCTGACACACTGCCTTCTACACTCTAGGCACCTCTTATAATACATTTGGGGACACCCACAATCGGTATGTTCCACCCACAAGACCTAGGTCCCTATACATCCTGGTGCTGGTGTCTTGGTAAAGGTCTCAATACATACCTTTGGACCTGGATTATCCTGGCCTCTAATACTCTGAGGTGTGCCCTTAAAAGAGTAGTAACTCAAAAAAAGATAATCTAAAATCAGTTGAACTGCTCTTCCCTACATGCCTGTTTAGCACTTAAGTCCAAAGCCACTGAAAAAGTCAACGGAATTTAAATAAAATTTAAAACTATTGTAAGCAATGATAAAGAAATAGTAACCTATAAAAATATGCTTACAAATTTTTAGTTCTATCTTAATTGGCTCTGTCCATTTCCCATGTAGTACAGCAATGCCTCCCTGTTAATCTCAGTCTCTACAGATTTCCCTTGGTTTGAGTTCCCTACCACCAACAGTTTTCTAGAAAAGGAGTTCTTCCTTTGTAGGCCCGATATATGTTCTCTGGCCTTCATCTTCAGATGTTCCTAAAGGAAAGGCACTAGAGAACAGAAAAAGAGGAAAAGGAGGGATCTGACTCAAGGGGAGGAAGGCAGATAGGTAGGAGCCTGCGTCTTAAGCATCACCATCTTATTTAAGCCCTGCTTTTTCTTTGAAATTTTGTCTACTTCCTTGGTTCAGAAATCTGGAAAAATGTGCCTAGCTAATAATTTTATTCCCTTTATTACTCTATTCATCTTTTTAATGAAACAAAAACAAAAGTATTTTAAGTCAAATGTTTATCAGGAAAAATGTTGGCAATCATCTTTGTGTTATTATCAGTAGGCAAAGAAAGTCTTCTAGTCGTTATTTCTTAGTTTAAACCTATGCTTTGTTTTTGTAAGGCAGGTGAACTCTACAGTTTTATAGAGGATGTTTTTCTGGCTGGATTCTTGCCCAGACTTCATGGTAGCAAAAGTGCAGGGTGGATATTCTTATATTATGTTTCAGTGTCCTGACCTTCACAATGTTATTCCCTTTCTTTTTCATACCCTGACCCTTTTTTTCTTAGCCTCCTCTTATTCATCCTCAGCCTGTAGCTTATATGTCACTTCCTTAGGAAATTCTTTCCTGAAACCTCATTTATGTGGACCCATAGTATGTTATATTTTTCTTCATATATCAATCATCACCAGTGTGTATGTATGTAGGTGATTGTGTAATGGGTTTTTCACATCTGTGCAATTTTCCTAGTATCAATTATAATGCCTGATATATTGTAGGTCCTTTGTGAATATTTAATGAATGAATGAAAGGAGGTAGATCAGATGGGTCTTCCAATTTCAGGATTTTATCATCCTACTACCGAAAGTTTCCAAATCTAAGTTGACCAAATGGTGGCATAGAAGATAGGCAGATTAGAAGCTGATGAAAAAAGAAAAAGATGAAGAATTTGGTTGTGAATTCTTCTCTTCCCTTCCAGACTGCATCCACAGTCCTGCATCCAACTGTGAAAGATCTGCATTCATAAAAAGCAAGCTAAATAAACACTGTCTCACACACCTCATACACTCCACTTTCTCTTCTCCTCAACCTCTTTTAACAGGGCTGCCATATACAGTCAGGATGCAGCAGGACCATCATCCCACCTTGTATTGCTAGATTTGTGAGATAGAGGAAACTCTTTTTCCTATTTCAGGTCTTGCTTTCACTATCAGGTGATGGAATGGATTTGGGCCTTTCCTGTGAGGTCTCCTTTTCTTCTTCTTCTTCTTTTTTTTTTGGCTCACCCCTTCAATCATATGCCCTAAAAACAAACATCTGTCATAACTTTACAAATTCATCTATTTCCATTTCCCATGATTCCTCCTGAACAAACATCTTTTCATTACCTGGAAACAAGAAAACACCTTTTGTACTGTTCCTACAGGTTTACTTCTAAAATCTATACTACCCTGACCAATTCAGCCCAGAATTATTTTTCTCCAGAAGAGTAGCATTTTGTTTATCAAAGATGTGAGGACAATTCAAGAACACAAGAGACAAAAGTATTCCAAGAACTGACAGGTTTCTCTTTGAGGAAGCTGTCAACAAATGATGAGCCTGAAAAGTAAAGAAATATGTCACATCTGTGCAAAAAATGTCACATCTACAGAGAAGATGACATAAAGCTTTATTATTAAACAACAATAAACCTTTAAAATGGAATTGGAATTCCAAGTACATTTTAAGCAGAAAACTAACTAGATTTTAAACGAATATCCACTGTATTTCTATTATCAATATAGATGTTTTTATCTATCTACAAATAAATTTACATGGACTCATTCTCTTGTATATATTATTTATAAGGAATTCTAAATGATTAGCTATTAAAAGATGCTTTATTGTAATTCAATAAAAAATTCAGAAGTCAGAAGGCAAACATAACTATCAAGAGGAAGAGACACCATCTCATGGGAATTCTGTTGCCACCCCATAGTGACACGAGGTAATACAAAACTAAAGTGAAGTTCCATAGAAAGGCTTTCACCAAGAATCAATTTGATTCTATGAAACTAAAGAAACATCACAGAATGGGCTACTGGAACTCAACCGTGAGAAGTAGGTTCATGTTGATGGGAATTCTGAAGGACAGTGGATCTTCTGAGCTTCTCTGTGCCACAATTTCAGCCCTGTATGTATTGGTCCTGACAAGCAATGTCCTGATACTTCAGGTTTTCACAATGGATATCTGGCTCCACGTGCCAATGTACCTCTTGCTTGGGCAGCTCTCACTGATGGACTTCCTCTTTACATCTGTTTTCATCCCCAAGGCCTTCATGGACGTTTGCTCAGTGAAAACATCATTTCCTTTTGGGGATGTGCCCTTCATATGTTTCTGGCACTGACCCTGGGTGGTGCAGAAGACCTCCTACTGGCCTTCATGTGTGGCCATTTGTCATCCTCTGAACTACATGGTCCTCATCAGTCCAAGGGTCTGCTGGCTCATGGTGACCACATGTTGGATCTTGGCATCTCTGAGTTCTCTAGGACATGCCTTATATACCATGAACATTCTTTTTTGCATGTCCCAGAATATCATGCTCCTGCTCTATTGAGATCCACAGTCCCAAGAAGGTTCATAGCCTTCTCTCAACCCAAGGTCGTTAAGTTTGCTACTGATGTTTTCTTGTATACAGTTTATTGTTTCAGGTCTTATTTTATTCACATATTTTACTAAATTGTTGTGTACATGTTAATTAAAGTCTTGCTTTTATTTTTCATTTAAAAGTTGGAAAATATTTTCCTTGTTAACAAGGGGCATTATAGTGTAGAGGTAGGAAATGAATGGTAGGGATGGAGGAGACCAGAATGCTGAGTATAAATCTCTGCTCCCCCTTTATTATCTGTGTGTTTTTGAACACTAAATTAAACTTTCTACCTCAGTTTGCTCATCTTAAAAGTAGCGATAATAATAGGACTCTTGATAATCTTGTGATATTTCTAGGATGACTATACAAGATAATAAATATCAGGTACTTAGACCAGAGTTTTGTGAACAGTGTAAATGGTGCTTATAACATGCTAGTTATTATATAAATAAATAGTAATAAGGGAAGAAGGCAAGATGGCTACTGGAGAGGAGGTCCCTAAAGCCTCCCCAGAAAACACAATTGAACGGCCGTCCAGGAGCCAAGAAAGAGAACCCTGAGTGACAAAACTGTTGAGAAATCCACAAATCACAAGTTAACACCTGAAGGTTGGAGAGAAGGGGACGAGTCAGGAAGAGGGAAGGGAGCACACTACAACAGGATCCGAGCAGTGCAGCTTGGGGGAGGGGAGAGGCCATTGGGGAATTGGGCTTTGGAGCCGCATGCTGGGGACGAAGTTTGGGAGCCAGCCTCTGGAAATTTTGAGTGGTAGAAGGGCTGAGTGAGGACTCTGAACTGCAAAGAACTCCTCAACACAGTTCTAAGCCCCCTGGAGACCTACACAGGGTGGCAGCTTCTGTACCCAGCCTGCTGCAAAGGTGTGTCTGCTGTCTCAGGCTAGGCCCACAGCTTTGGACTCATGGAGCGTGCACTTCCTCGTGCACCCCAGGATTCAGAAAGCAGTGTGAGCCCATAGAGAGCCAGATGCTGAATCAGGGCTAAGAAGAAAGACTGATTTGATAGCATTCACCTGAGCCAGCAGAAACAAGCCTGGGGACAGATTCCCAAGCAAAAGGCAGAAGGCACAGCCGCCCTTGGAGCGCCTTTTGTTGGCCTCTCCCCAGGATATATGCGCATAGCTTCCAAACACAGTAGGAGATCAGAAACAAGAAACAAACAGGCCCCTCTCCCCCAAAACTTGACCCCCAGTGCCACCTAGTGTCTGCCCTACAGCAAGACATCACAAAAGCAATAATCTGGGCAGTGAACATAAAGCCGTCATGTCAAAGAGGAAGAACCCAGTGGACAGATGAACTCCTTAAAAACTAAAACTCCTCAGAAAGAACATGAAATTTCCCCAGAAGACACCTTGGGAGAATTGGAAGGGTCAGATTTAAGTGACAAAGAATTTAAAGCAGCCATTCTAAAGACTGTGAGAGAAATGAGAACCTATTGGCAGAACACCATAGCTGAGATAAATAATGTAAAAAAGGATATAAACAACATAAAAAAAGAACTCTGTGAACAAAAAGAACAATTTAACAAAGAAATTCAAAATATAAGAGAGATTGAGACAGAAATACGAGAAATAAATAATACGATAAAAGAAGTGAGAAATGAAATAACTGCCATAGGAAACAGGACCAACCAGATGGAGGAAAGAATTAGTGATATTGAAGATCAGAACATGGAAACAGCTCAGAAAGAGGAAGAGAGGGAATATAGAACCAAAAGGATTGAAAGAACTCTACAAGAACTATCCGACTCCATGAGACTAAAAAACATCAGGATAATAGGTATAGAAGAGGGGACAGAGCAATCTACAGAGAGCATACTCAAACAAATCGTAGATGAGAACTTTCCAAACCTATGGAAAGATCTGGAACCACAAGTTCAAGAAGAAAACAAGTCCCCCAGATACCTGGACCCCAACAGATCTTCTCCAAGACACATGGTACTAAAGATGTCCAAAACTAAAGACAAAGAGACAATTCTCAAGGCAGCTAGGGAAAAAAGAAATATAACCTTTAGAGGAAAACCCATCAGGCTGGCATCAGATTTCTCAGCAGAAACTCTACAAGCCAGGTGAGAGTGGAATCCAATATTCAAAAATTTTAAAGAGAGAAACTTCTAGCCAAGAAAAAATTATCCAGCAAAATTATCTTTCAGGTATGAAGGTGGAATAAAGACCTTCTTAGACAAACAGAAGCTGAGGGAATTTGCCAGCACGAGGCCAGCACTCCAAGAAATACTGAAGGAGGCTCTTCAGCCTGAAACAAAACATCAGGAAAAATGGAACAAAGTTGGGGCAACAAGAAAGAAACAAAAATAAACAAACAAACTAAAACAAAGAAAGAAATAAGTAATGGCCACAGGAAATCCTCACATATCGATCATCACTCTAAATGTTAATGGACTGAACTCACCAATAAAAAGACATAGAGTAGCAGACTGGATTAAACAACAGAAGGCATCCATATGCTGTCTCCAAGAAACAAACCTCAGCTGTAAGGACAAACACAGACTCAGAGTGAAAGGATGGGATACAATACTCCAAGCAAATGGAAACCAGAGAAAAGCAGGAGTGGCCATATTGATATCTGATGAAATAAACTTCAAGTTAAAAAAGAGTAAAAGACAAAGATGGTCATAACATAATGATAAAAGGCACAATGCAGCAACAGGAAGACTTGACACTAATCAACATATATGCTCCCAACAAGGATGCACCAAAATATACAAAGAAACTACTAACAGACTTGAAAGGAGAAACTGATGAGAACACAATCATAGTGGGAGACTTAAACACCCCGCTAACAGCCATGGACAGATCATCCAAACAAAAAGTAAATAAGGAAATAACAGCTCTAAAAGACACATTACAGCAATTGGAAATAATTGACATTTACAGGACACTTCATCCAGTAAAAAGAGACTAAACCTTCTTTTCTAGTGCACATAGAACATTCTCAAGAATAGACCACATGCTGGGACACAACAGTAGCCTCAGCAAATTCAAGAAGATCGAAATCATACCAAGTGTATTCTCAGACCCAAAGCTTTGAAATTGGAGATCAACTGTAAAAGGAAAGCAGAAAAACCCACATATACATGGAGATTAAACAACAGCTTATTAAAAAAGGACTGGATAAAAGAACAGATAAAAGATGAGATTAAAAATATATAGAAACTAATGACAAAATACAACATATCAGAATTAAGGGGACACAGCAAAAACGGTAATAAGAGGGAAATTTATATCATTACAGGCCTATCTTAAGAAACAAGAAAAATCACAAGCAAATATCTTAGCATCCCATCTTAAAGAACTCGAAAAAGAAGAGCAGACAAAACCCAAAGTCAGCAGAAGGAAAGAAATAATAAAAATTAAAGCAGAGCTAAACCAGTTAGAGAACAGAAGGACAATAGAAAAAATTAATATAACGAAGAGCTGGTTCTTTGAGAAAGTCAACAAAATTGACAAACCCATGCTGAGATTAATCAAAGGATGAAAGGAAAGGACACAAATATCCAAATTTAGAAATAAAAGGGGAGAAATTCCCACTGATACCACAGAAATACAAAGGATTATAAGAAAATATTATGAAGGACTTTATGCCATGAAATTTAACAACCTAGAAGAAATGGACAAGTTTCTAGAAACTTATAGCCTGCCAAAACTGAACCAAGAAGAACTGGATAATCTAAATAGGCCAATCAATACCAACGAGATTGCAATGACTACCCACAATCTCCCTAAAGGCAAAAGCCCTGGACCAGATGGTTTCACCAACGAGTTCTACCAAGCATTCAAAGAAGAATTAATGCCTATCCTCCTCAGACTCTTCCAAAAAATTAAATAGGAAGCAATACTTCCTAACTCATTCTATGAGGCCAACATTACTCTAATACCAAAGCCTGGCAAACACAACACAAAAAAAGAAAACTATAGACCAATATCTCTGATAAACACAGATGCAAAAATCCTGAACAAAATATTAGCAAATAGAATACAACAATGCATCAAAAAGATCATACATCGTGATCAAGTGGAATTCATCCCGGGAGCACAAGGACGGTTCAACATATGATAATCAATCAATGTGATACCCCACATAAACAAAATCAAAGATAAAGACCATATGGTCATTTCAATTGATGCAGAAAAAGCTTTCGACAAGGTACAACATCCATTTATGATCAAAACACTAAATAAAATAGGTATAGAAGGAAAGTATCTCAACATAATAAAGGCCACATATGACAGACCCTGGGCGAATAACATATTGATTCAGGAAAAGCTGAAACCTATTCCCCTAAAATCAGGAACAAGACAGGGATGTCCCCTATCACCACTGTTATTTAATATAGTACTGGAAGTTCTAGCCACAGAAATCAGGCAAGAGAAAGGAATCAAAGGTATCCAAATTGGGAAAGAAGAGGTCAAGTTGTCACTATTTGCGGATGACATGACCCTTTATAGAAAAAATTCCAAAGATTCCACCAGCAAACTATTAGAAACAATTAACAAATATAGTAAAGTCACAGGATACAAAATCAATGTACAAAAATCAACAGCATTCCTTTATACAAACAATGAATCCTCAGAAAAGCAAATGAGGGAGTCAGTTCCTTTTGCTATCACAACAAAAAGAATGAAATACCTGGGAATTAGCTTAACAAAGAACGTGACAGACTTATACACAGAAAACTATAAGACACTTTTGAAAGAAATTGAAACAGACTTTAAGAGGTGGAAAAATATCTTTTGTTCATGGATAGGAAGACATAACATTGTTAAAATGGCCATTCTGCCCAAAGCAATCTACAGATTTAATGCAATACCCATCAAAATACCACAACCATACTTTCGTGAAACAGATAAAAGAATTATCAGATTTATATGGAACCATAAAAGATTTCAAATTGCCAAAGCAATACTACATAAAAAGAATAAGGCTGGTGGCATTACACTTCCTGACTTCTATTTATATTACAAAACATTAATAGTCAAAACAGCTTGGTACTGGCAGAAGAACAGAAATAGAGACCAATGGAATAGAACTGAAAACCCAGAAATAAACCCACAAATTTATGGACAAATAATTTTCGATAAAGGAGCAAAAAACATACAACGGGGAAAAGACAGCCTCTTTAGTAGATGGTGCTGGGAAAACTGGAAAAACTTATGCAAAAGAATGAACCTGAGCTGTGAACTCTCTCCATATACAAAAATTAACTCAAAATGGATTAAAGACCTTCATATAAGACCTGCAACAATAAACTGTATAGAAGAAGACATTGGTACTAAACTTATAGACTTAGGACTCAAGGAAGACTTCATGAACCTGACCTCAAAGGCAAGGGAAGAAAAAGCAAAAATAAATGAATGGGACTATATCAAACTAAAAAGCTTCTGCACAGCAAAAGAAACCATCAACAAGGCAAAGAGACAGCCAACTGAATGAGAGAAAATATTTGCAAATAATGCATCAGATAAGGGTCTAATATCTAAAATATTTAAAGAACTAATAAGACTTAACAACAAAAAAACAAACAACCCAATTGAAAAGTGGGCAGAAGAACTAAACAGACACTTTTCCCACGAAGAAATACAAATGGCCAGCAGACATATGAAAAAATGCTCATCCTCATTAGCTATCAGGGAAATGCAAATCAAAACCACAATGAGATACCACCTCACACATGTTAGAATGGCTATTATCAACAAGACAAGGAATCACAAGTGCTGGAGAGGGTGTGGAGAAAAACGAACTCTGGTACACTGCTGGTGGGAGTGCAAACTGGTACAACCACTGTGGAAGGCAGTGTGGAGGTTCCTCAGAAAATTGGGAATGGAGCTACCATTTGACCCAGCAATCCCTATTTTGGGGATCTATCCAAAAGACTTGAAAGCCTTTGTCTGCAAAGACTTATGTACCCCAATGTTCATTGCAGCACTGTTCACAGTGCCCAAAACATGGAAACAACCAAAGTGCCCTGAGACAGATGACTGGATAAAGAAGCTGTGGTACATATACACAATGGAATATTATTCCGCTGTAAGAAAAAATGAAATATTGCCATTTACAACAAAATGGATGGACGTGGGGATCGTCATGCTTAGTGAAATAAGCCAGACAGAAAAAAACAAAGAAATGTATATCTTCACTCATATGCGGAATATAAAAGTGAAAGCAAAGAAAAAAGAAATGAACAAATAACCCATGGACACAGTCAATAATTTAATGTTTATTTGGGGACAAGTGTTTTAGGGAGGGGAGAAGGGGGAGGGGGTGGGAAATGAGGGGGGAAGCTAGATATAAGGTGATGGGAAGAGAAGTCACATTAGGTGGTGAACTTATTATACATCAAGTTGAATATGCACTGTAGAAGTGTATGCCTGAAACTTGTGTAGTCCTTGCTACATCCCAATAAGTCTAACAATAAAAATGAATTAAAAAAGGAAAATAAATAGTAAATAGTGTTTAAAAACTTAATTTTAAAAATTGAGATATAATTGATATAAAATATTGTTTTAGGCGTATAGCATAATAATTATACACACACACACATGGAGAGAGAGTAAGGGTGCAAAAGTTTATACAGATTTTAAGTATAAACAAAGTATATTAAAATTGTAATACTTAATATATAGTGATAGCAAAAGATGAATATGTGTCTTGTTTGACTTCTGCAATTACAAGAGGTGTTCAAAGTGGTTACCATCAGTTTCCAGAAGTATATAGGTAATATCTCTTAAAATGCATATACATTTTTTTGGCACCCTTGTGTGTATGTGTGTGTGTGTGTGTGTGTGTGTGTGTGTGTGTATGTATGATCACCACAATAAGTCTAGGTAGCAACCATTACTATACATAGTTCCAAGTTTTTTCTTGTGATGATAGCTTTTAAGATTTACTTTCTTAACTTTCAAATATATAACACAGTATTGTTAACTATAGTCACCATGCTGTATATTACATTCCCATTACATTTATTTTATAAATGGAAAAAATGATTTTAAATGATTACATATTTCATAATTTGAATTCTCTGTAATATATTTAGGCATTTGCTTACATTTAGGTTTTGTCTCCCACATTTTCTTACGTGAGGGTTTATTTTCATCTTAGGTCAAATTTTAGAAGTGTATTACTAAGATTTAGGCAAGAAAACTATTTAAAATTCCTGTTACAAAGAGCCAATTTTCTTATCTGAAAGCTATTAAAGAAGGCTGATTAATTATGTCTGTACTGTAATATTTTTTGGTACATTAGACATATTGGATATAACCAGTTCTGTGTAGTCATATAGTATATCCCCTTCATCATTCTTCACCTTGCACACATAGATGCTTACGTTTTTCACCGAGTGCACGTTGAAATGGAACAGTGTTCAGACATTCACTTCAAAGAGAGTGCTGTTATAGTGGGCTTGTTTGAATTCTCCTTGTTTGGGACTCTCTGTGCTTCCTGAGCTTGTATGTGTATTTCCTTTATCAGGTTAGGGAAATTTTCAGTCATTATTTCTTCAAATAGGTTCTTGATCACTTGTTCCCTTTCTTCTCCTTGTGATGCTAATGTTGTATGACTAATATTTCCCCACAGGTTCCTTAAACTATCTTCATTTCTTAAAATTTTTGTTGTTCAGATTGAGTGTTTTCTGTTACCTTGTCTTCTAAATCACTGATTCAATCCTCTGCTTCTTTTAATCTGATGTTAATTCCTTCTAGTGTATTTTTAATTTCAGTTATTGTATTCTTAGTGTCTGACTGGTATTTTTTATGCATTCTATGTCCTTTTTTATGTTTATTATATCTTTGTTTAAGTTTTCACTGAGTTCTTTAAGCATTCTTATAACCAGTGTTTCAAACTCTGTCTCTGGTGTATTGCTTGCCTCCATTTTGTTTAGTCATATTCCGGAGGTTTCTCCTGTTCTTTCATTTGAGACATGTTTCTTTGTTTCCTCATTCTGGCTGCCTTTCTGTTTGCTTCTATGTATTAGGTTCTTCTCTTATGTCTCTCAGTCTTTCTTGGGTGGGCTTATGTAGTATGTGTCCTATGTGGCCCAGTGGCAGTCTACATGATCACTTGTGTGTGTTTTTCAGGAGTTCCCTTGAGTGTGTTTTGTGTGTTCTTCTGTTGTAGTTGACCCTTGATTTATTTTGGCACATCAGTGGGTAGGATTGACACCTAGGCTGACTGTGAAGATTTTTTACACCCACAGTGTATGAGCTTATGTGTGGGGGCTTACCCCTCAGAGAGGGATTCACCCCAGTAGACTCCTGTGTCCATTGAGATCAACCTTTGTATGTGCTGCTTGTGGAGTTAACTAGCGAGTGCTCTGGTGGTCTGAAGCTGGCCTCTGGGTTTGTTGTTTCTAGTGTCTCTTGGAAGGGGCTCTTGTGCAGGCTAATTTTAGCTTTGCCTGTGACTGACTCATGGCTACCTGGTTGGAGCTACAGAACCATATATTGTTGGCTGCTGCCTGTGCTTGACTTGGAGACATGTGAGAGTGGGTTTGCTGTAAAATGAGGGTGACTGCCACCAGTATTGGGCCTGGGGAAACTTAACAAGAGTCCCAGTTTCCTCTAGGGCTATTGCCAACTTCCAGCTGCCTTTAAGGCTCAGCTGTTGAAAGGGCTTCTTTAGATGTGTTGATTTGGTATTGAGATTGCCTTTAGTGATGCAGCACTAGCTGGACAGGGCAGGTTCCCAGGGAGACATGAGGTGTGGTTGGGGCTTTTTACAAGGTTAATGCAGATTCAGTCCTTGTGCTAGTATCTGGCCTGTGACTACTTTGCAAAACACCCTGAGAAAAATGCAGGCAGCTACAGCTCACCTCAGAGGTGTGCCTAGCCTATGACCACTTTGAAAAATGCCCTTAGAACAGCAGAGCCAGCCACTGCTTCCTTTAGGCTCATAGATTGCCAAGAGCCACCCAAGAGAGGATGAAGTGCAAATTTGGTTACCACCAGGGAGGGCAAAATGGCAACTGGAGAGGAGGTCCCTAAAGCCTCTCCCAGAAAACACAATTGAATGACCACCCAGGAGCCAAGAGAGAGAACATGAGTGACAAAACAGCAGCTGAGAAATTCATGCATTGCAAGAAAACACCTGAAGGTTGGAGAGAAGGGGGCAAGTGGGAGAGAGGAAAAGGAGCAGAGACAGATTGCAATAGGAGCTGATCACTGCTGACTATCTGGAAGCAGCACAGTGCATGGGAGGAGGAAGGCCAAGGGGCGACAAGAAAAAAAGCCAGCAAAGTGGCAGAATGGTGGGAGACCATCGGGGAGCTAGGCTGTGGAGCTGGGCTTTGGAGTGGCATGTAGGGTATGGAGCTTGGAAGCCAGCCTCTAAAACCTTTGAGTGACAGGAGGGCTGAGCGAGGACTCTGAACTGCAAAGATGACACCTCAGCTCTCACTCCCTTACGACCCACAGTGCAGGTGCGCACGGCTCCTACACAAAGCTGTGGTTCCTGTTCCCGGCCCACTGAAGAGGTGAGCCAGCTGCCTCAGGTCAGGGGCACAGCTTTGGACTAGTGGGGCATGAGCCTCCTCATGCGCCCCTAGATCCTACAAGCAGTGAGAACCCACAGACTCTGCCCCAATGGCTGGACACTGAAGCAGGCTCAGGAAGAAAAGCGAATTTGATAGCATTTGCCCAGGCCAGCAGGAGCAGGCTCAGCCCCTGTCACCCAGCTTCCCTAGCATAGAGCAGAAGGTGGAGGTGACCTGAAGCACCTTTTGTTGGCCTCTCCCCTCTCCCACAGCCTCCCCAACCAACTAACTAACTGCAGGAAGCAGAGGGACTCCGATAGATGTGCACTGCCTTAAAACATAGCAAGAGACCAGAAATAAGAAATATACAACACTCCTTTCTCCCAAAACATGACCCCCAGTGCCACCTAGTGTCTGCCCTACAACGAGACACAACAAAAGTACTAATTGGGGTTCCTGGGCTCTACTGAACATAACCCCTTCATGTCAAAGAGGAAGAACCCAGCAGACAGGATGAATTCCTTAAAAACTAAAACTACTCAGAAAGAACATGAAATTTAACCAGAAGACAGCTTCTTAGACTGAGAAGTTTCTGAAGTAAGTGACAGAGAATTTAAAGAAGCCATTCTAAAGGCTCTGAGAGAAATGAAAACATAATGGCAGAACACCATGGCTGAGAAGAACGACATAAAAAAGGAGATGAACGACATAAAAAGGAACTCCGTGAACAAAACGAACAATTTAACAAAGAAATTCAAAACATAAGGAAGATCGAGATGGAAATGCAAGAGATAAATTATACAATAAAAGAAGTGAGAAATGAAATAACTGCCATAGGAAACAGAGCTAACCACACGGAGGAAAGAATTA
Organism: Lyroderma lyra; assembly: GCA_004026885.1. Taxonomy (NCBI): domain Eukaryota; kingdom Metazoa; phylum Chordata; class Mammalia; order Chiroptera; family Megadermatidae; genus Lyroderma; species Lyroderma lyra. The sequence goes on from PVJL010009621.1 coordinate 22,436, forward strand.
GTGATATCGAAGATCAGACCATGGAAACAGCTCAGAAAGAGGAAGAAAGGGGCTATAGAGCCAAAAGGGTTGAAAGAATTCTGCAAGCACTATCTGACTTGATGAGACAAAACAACATCAGGATAATAGGAATAGAAGGGGCAGAGCATTCTACAGAGAGCATACTCAAACAAATAGTAGATGAGAACTTTCTAAGCCTATGGAAAGATCTGGAACCCCAAGTTCAAGAAGAAAACAGGTCCCTTAGAAACCTGGACCCTAACAGATCTTCTCCAAGACACAGGGTATTAAAGATGTCCAAAACTAAAGACAAAGAGACAATTCTCAAGGCAGCCAGGGAAAAAAGAACTATACCCTTTAGAGGAATACCCACCAGGTTGGCATCAGATTTCTCAGCAGAAACTCTGCAAGCCAGGAGGGAGTGGAACCCAATATTCAAAATTATAAAAGAGATAAACTTACAGCCAAGAATAAAATATCCAGCAAAATTATCTTTCAGATATGAAGGTGGAATAAGACCTCAGACACACAGAAGTTGAGGGAATTTGCCAGCACAAGGCCAGCACCTCAAGAAATACTGAAGGAGGTTCTTTCACCTGAAACAAAACATCAAGAAAAATGGAACAAAGTCGGGACAACAAGGAAGAAACAAAAAATAAAACAAAAACATACAAAGAAATAAGTAATGGCCACAGGAAATCCTCACATATCGATCATCACTCTAAAAGTTAATGGACTGAACTCACTAATAAAAAGACACAGAGTAGCAGACTTGATTAAAAAACATAAACCATCCATATGCTGTCTGCAAGAGACACACCTCAGCCATAAGGACAAACACAGACTCAGAGTGAAAGGATGGGAAACAATACTCCAATCAAATGGTAACCAGAGATAAGCAGGAGTTGCCATACTGATATCTAATGAAATAAACTTCAGGTTAAAAAAGATAGTAAAAGACAAAGATGGACATTACATAATGATAAAAGGCACAATACAACAAAAAGAAGATTTGGCACTAATTAATATATATGCTCCCAACCAGGATGCACCAAAATATACAAAGAAACTATTAACAGGTTTGAAAGGAGAAACTGGCAAAAACATCATCATTGTGGTAGACTTAAACACCCAACTAACAGCCAGGACAGATCATCCAAACAGAAAATAAATAAGAAAATATCAGCTCTAAATGACACATTACAGAAATTGGACATAATTGACATTCACAGGACACTTCATCCAGCAAAAAAAGACTATATCTTTTTTTCTAGTGCACATGGAACATTCTCAAGGATAGACAACATGCTGGGACACAAAAGTAGTGTCAGCAAATTCAAGAAGATCAAAATCATACCAAGTGTATTCTCAGAACACAAAGCTTTGAAATTGGAGATCAACTGTAAAAGGGAAGCAGAAAAAAAAACACATATACATGGAGATTAAACAACAGCTTATTAAAAAAGGACTGGATAAAAGAACAAATAAAAGATGAGAATAAAAATATAGAGAAACTAATACAATGAAAATACAACGTATCAGACTTATTGGGACACAGCGAAAGCGGTAATAAGAGGGAAATTTATATCATTACAGGCCTATCTTAAGAAACAAGAAAAATCACAAGCAAACATCTTAGCATCCCATCTTAAAGAACTAGAAAAAGAAGAGCAGACAAGATCCAAAGTCAGCAGAAGGAAAGAAATAATAAAAATTAAAGCAGAGCTAAACCAATTTGAGAACAGAAGGACAATAGAAAAAATTAATATAACAAAGAGCTCATTCTTTGAGAAAGTCAACTGGCTAGACTAATCAAAGGAGGAAAGGAAAGGACATAAATATCCAAAATTAGAAATGAAAGGGGAGAAATTACCAGTGATACCACAGAAATACAAAGGATTATAAGAAAATATTATGAAGGACTTTATGCCACGAAATTTAGAAGCCTAGAAGAAATGGACAAGTTTCTAGAAACTTATAGCCTACCTAGATTGAATAAAGAAGAACTGGATAATCTAAATAGACCAATCAATAGTAACAAGATTGAAATGACTATCCATAATCTCCCTAAAGGCAAAAGCCCTGGACCAGATGGTTTCACCAACGAGTTCTACCAAGCATTCAAAGAAGAATTAACACCTACCCTCCTCAGACTCTTCCAAAAAATTGAAGCGGAAGCAATACTTCCTAACTCATTCAATGAGGCCGACATTACTCTAATACCAAAGCCTGGCAAAGACAACACGAAGAAAGAAAACTATAGACCAATATCTCTGATGAACACAGATGCAAAAATCCTGAACAAAATATTAGCAAATAGAATAAAACAATGCATCAAAAAGATCATACATCATAATCAAGTGGGATTCATCCTGGGAGCACAAGGACGGTTCAACTTACGATAATCAATCCATGTGATACACCACAAAAACAAAATCAAAGATAAAGACCATATGGTCATTTCAATTGATGCAGAAAAATATTTTGACAAGGTACAACATCCATTTATGATCAAAACACTAAATAAAATAGGTATAGAAGGAAAGTATCTCAACATAATAAAGGCCATATATGACAGACCCTTGGCTAACATCATACTGAATGGGGCAAAGCTGAAATCTATTCCCCTAAAATCAGGAACAAGACAGGGATGCCCCCTGTCACCATTGTTATTTAATATATTACTGGAAGTTCTAGCCACAGCAATCAGGCAAGAGAAAGGAATCAAAGGTATCCAAATTGGGAAAGAAGAGGTCAAATTGTCACTATTTGCGGATGACATGACCCTTTATATAAAAAATTCCAAAGATTCCACCAGAAAACTATTAGAAACAACGAATATAGTCAAGTTGCAGGATACAAAATCAATGTACAAAAATCAACAGCATTCCTTTATACAAACAACGAATCCTCAGAAAAAGAAATGAGGGAGTCAATTCCTTTTGTTATCACAACAAAAAGAATGAAATACCTGGAAATTAACTTAACAAAGAACGTGACAGACTTATACACAGAAAACTATAAGAAACATTTAAAAGAAATTGAAACAGACTTTAAGAGGTGGAAAAATATCCCCTGTTCATGGATAGGAAGACTTACCATTGTTAAAATTGCCATTCTGCCCAAATCAATCTACAGATTTAATGCAATACCCATCAAAATCCCACAATCATACTTTTGTGAAATAGATAAAAGAATTATTAGATTTATGTGGAACTATAAAAGACCTCAAATTGCCAAAGCAATACTACATAAAAAGAATAAGGCTGGTGCCATTACATTCTCTGACTTCAATTTATATTACAAAGCATCAATAGTCAAAACAGCATGGTACTGGCAGAAAAACAGAAATATAGACCAGTGGAACAGAACAGAAAACCCAGAAATAAACCCAAAAATTTATGGACAAATAATTTTCGATAAAGGAGCAAAAAACATACAAAGGGGAAAAGACAGCCTCTTTAGTAGGTGGTGCTGGGAAAACTGGAAAAACATATGCAAAAGAATGAACCTGAGCTGTGAACTCTCTTCATATACAAAAATTAACTCGAAATGGGTTAAAGACCTTCATATCAGACCTGCAAAAATAAAACGTATAGAAGAAAACATCGGTACTAAACTTATAGACCTAGGACTCAAGGAAGACTTCATGAACCTGATCTCAAAGGCAAGGGAAGTAAAAGCAAAAATAAATGAATGGGACTATATCAAACTAAAAAGCTTCTGCACAGCAAAAGAAACCATCAACAAGGCAAAGGGACAGCCAACTGAATGGGAGAAAATATTTGCAAATAACTCATCAGATAAGGGTCTAATATCTAAAATATATAAAGGATGAATAAGACTTAACAACAAAAGGCAAACAACCCAATTAAAAAGTGGGCAGAAGAACTAAACAGACACTTCTCCCATGAAGACATATAAATGGCAAGCAGACATATGAAAAAATGCTCATCCTCATTAGCTATCAGGGAAATGCAAATCAAAACCACAATGAGATACCACCTCACACCTGTTAGAATAGTTATTATCAACAAGACAAGGAATAACCAGTGCTGGGGAAGATGTGGAGAAAAAGGAACTCTGGTACACTGCTGGTGGGAATGCAAATTGGTACAACCACTGTGGAAGACAGTGTGGAGGTTCCTCAGAAAATTAGGAGTGCAGCTACCATATGATCCAGCAATCCCCATTCTGGGGATCTACCCAAAAATGTTGAAAACCTAGTCTGCAAAAACTTATGTACCACAATGTTCATCGCAGCACTGTTCACAGGGGCCAAAACATGGAAGCAACCAAAGTGTCCTGCGACAGATGACTGGATAAAGAAGCTGTGGTACATATACACAACAGAATATTACTCAGCTGTAAGAAAACATGAAATACTGCCATTTTCAACAAAATGGATGGATCATCATGCTTAGTGAAATAAGCCAGACAGAAAACACAAAGAACTGCATGACATCACTTACATGTGGAATATAAAAACTGTAAGCAACAAAGAAAAAAGAAATGAACAAACAAACAAATAACCCATATACACAGTCAATAGTTCAATGTTATTTGGGGATGAGTGGTATAGGGAGGGGAGAAAGGGGAGGGTTTCAAGAGGAGGGAGGCGAACTAGATATAGGGTGATGGATAGAGAGGTCACAATAGGTGGTGAAATTATTATACAAGTTGACAATGCACTGTGGAATTTTGTAAAACTTGCTGACAGATGTCACCCCAAAAGTCTCTAAATAAAAATGAATTAAGAAAAACAAAAGAAAGAGGCCATCCAAGTGAGCAATAAACAAAAACAAAAACAAAAACAAAAGAGGAATTGTATGCCTGAAACCTATGTAATCCTTGCTAACAGATATCACCCCAATAAGTCTAACAATAAAAATGAATTTTAAAAAATTGGTTACTACCAACCACCAAAATTTTCTCAGGCAGCCATGGGTCATTTGCATCTGTAAAAGTCTTCCACAACTAGTAGGGCAGTGTCAGCCTCTTAATAGCTGAGAGTGTCCTTAGCAATGCAGTAATAGCTGTTCAGAGTGGGAACCCAGGATTTTACCCAACTAATGCAATCTCAGATTTGGTCCTTTGTGGGAGAGTTCACCATAGAAGAGATAGAGCCCTTCTGTAGGCCACATGTGAGATAGGTTCCACACAGGGATAATGGTAGCTGCCCCTCCAACCCACACCCAAATCCACACCACTCAGTCTTTCCTGGTACATCTCTGGTGCCTCTCTAGTTGCTTGCTGCCTTTCCACTAGAGACCAGGTGAATGTTTGCAAGTGTGTGGACTCTTTAAGAGGGAATCTGTGTTCCTAGCCGTCTTTCATGTCATTGGCACTGGCAGACAGAGTCCTTACTGATTTTCACTGTCAGGTGTTGCGGAAACTCCTTTTCCCAGCCCAGTGTGGGGCTGGAACCCCTGTCTCTTCCAGTGAGACCTCCACCACTGAGGTTTCTGACTTGGTGCTTAATCACTATTTGTGGGTTGGGGGTCAGTCTATATTACATCTCTGCCCCTTTTATTATTCTTGATGTGGCTTCTTTATATCCTTAGTTATGGAAGTTCTGTTCAGCCAGTCTTCAGATGATTCTTGAAGTTGATTGTTTTATAATTTATTTGTAATTTTGGAGTGAACCTGGAGTATAGTAGGCATAGTGTTTACCTAATCCATCACCTTGGACTTCCTCCCATTTTCACTCTAGATCAAGCTAACAATTGACATCTATTTCTTGTTTCCTCTTTTTGCCTTACTACTACTCCCAAATGAAAAGATTCTATAAACTCTGCCTCTTCAATATAGTCCAAAATTATTTTACTTCTCTCTATATTAATTACTACTACTTGCTAAACTGTTAAATATACCTGTCAGATTGAACTTTTGGTACAAATATCAATGCTAGGATTGAGATAGACACTAGAATATAGTCAGTCATGATTTTGGGACCACACTGCCTGCATTTCATTCCCAGTTTTACCACTTACCAATTATGTGATGTTGGTGAGTCCTCAAAAGCTTTCATCTGTAAAATGAGATTAAATATAACACCTATGTTATAGAATTGTTGTGAGAATTAAATGAGTTTACACATATAAACTGCTTTAAAAAGTACCTGGAACATAGTATGGTTTCAATAAGTATTAATATCTTCTATCATAGTAACCAGTTTTGCTGGAACTTATGAATGGCAGCCAGTCATTGGGCTTTAAATATCACATTAAAACATAGTTTGTTGGTTAATTCTCCAGAAGCACACACTGAGATAAAATTTTAGGTGTGCAAGAGATGTTTAATAGAGATTAACAGCTATTAGAGAAGAGGGAGAAAACAGGACTGGGCAGACATAAAATTAGAAATTATAATCTGGAATCCATAAAGCTTGAACAACCTGATGGAACACTCTAGAATGAGAATTGTCAGTCAAAGTTGACATGCATCAGGCTGAACTTTTAGGGACTTTATACAACATCATCACCTGGCAAGATCTTGGGATACTGGCTGATTCAGAAAGATGTGATTTTATGGGAGATGCTTTCTGCAGCTTAGACAGACCCCAAGAGTTGGAAGTTGTGTGTTTACCTCTTTTCCAATAGTTGGGTAGCAAGTGCTTTCTTAAAGGAGGAACTGGGCAGTACATCTTTGTATCTGCCACATTAGTTTGTAGACTCACCCAGGGTTTTGTAATTTTGTAGGAGAATGTACTAATTTTTGACCTTGCTACTTACTATTAATTAAAGGTGCAGATTCCCAAAGTTTCATGTTAGTTTGTGATCCTGTGTCTTGTAGAGCTGCAAATAGTTCCTTAATGATAAGAAATGTTCACCATTAATCACAAGGGTTGCAATTAGTTGTCCTTTGGGAACTCAACCAATTTTGTACTTAACCTGATAATCTTATTTCTAACATTTAAAAATGAACTTCCTGATGAAATATATAAGTCCCTGTTTCTCAAATGCTTTTTGAATCAGCTTTACCATCTTGAAAAGTTAATAATATATCATTCTATGTTTGTATGCATTATATTTTTAGCTTTTAAAAATATACTTTAACATTTGAAAATGAAGAAGAAACAAGACAAAGTTTTATGACCCATATGTCTGAAAAAGAAAATAATTTACATATTTTATACAATAGTAAATGTGAATTTTAACATAATTGCCTATGATAACCAAAAAGCATAAAAATGCTCAGAAATTAAAAGCTACATTCCATATGAGATACCATAAGTCTTTTAAAAATTAGTTTCACATGTACAGGAGAATATAATGTTTAGGCATTTACAGACCTTGTATAGTGATAACCCCAACAGCTCTATTTCCCCTCTGATGCCTTACCTAGCTAGCTATTATAATACCATTGACTGTATTCCCTGTGCTGTACTCTACATCCCATGAATATATGGGATGTAGAGTACAGCACAGGGAATATATATCTCATAGTTGACATTCAAAATTATTTTATATTATTTTCAAGTGTACAACACAGTGGGTGAGCATCTATATAATTTATGAAGTGTTCCCTGCAATGGGTCCAATGTCTGCCTGATACCATGAATAGCTTTTTTGACATTATTAACTATACTCCCCATACTGTACCTCATATCCTTGTAACCAGTATGTGTCTACCAATTTGCATTTCCCAATCTTTTCATGCTTTCTACTAATCCCCCATCCCACTCCCATCTGACATTGTCAGTTTGAGTCTTATTTCTGTTTTGATTGTTTATTCTGTTCTTTAGGTTCCATATATAAGTGAGATCATATGACACTTGTCTTTCTCAGTCTGACTTATTTCACCTAGCACAATAGCTTCTCATTCCTTTTATATTGTTGCAAATGGTAGGATTTTATTCTTTTTTATGGCCAAGTATTACACCATTGTTTAACTGTACTACAATTTTTTTAATGCAGTCATCTATTGATTGGCATTTAGGTGGTTTTCATATTTTGGTTATTGCAAATAATGCCAAAATAAGTATAGGGTGCATATGTTTTTGGAATTAGTGTTCTGTATTTCTTTGGATAAATATCCAGGAATGGAAGCGATGAATCAAAAGGTAGTTCCATTTTTAATTTTTTGAGGAACCTCCATACTGTTTTCTATAGTGGATGCACCAATCTGTAAAACTATCAACAGTGCACAAGGGTTCTATTTCCTTCACATCCTCACCAGCACTTGTTGGACCATTTATTGATGATAGCCATTCTGACAGGAGCGAGGTGATATCTCATTGTGATTTTAATTTGCATTTCTCTGATGATTAGTGACATTGAGAATCTTTTCATATGTCTATTGGCTATCTGTATATCATCTTTGGAGAAATGTCTATGCAGGTTTTCTGCCTATTTTTTAATTGGGTTGTTTTGTTTTTTGGTGTTGAATTGTATGAGTTCTTATATATTTTGGATATTAACCCTTTATTGGATGCCTCTGACAAATTTCTTCTATTCTGTAGGATGTTGTTTTGTTTTGTTGATGATTTCTTTTGTTATGAAAAAACTTTTTAGATTGATGTAGTCCCATTTGTTTATTTTTTCCCTTGTTTCTTTTGCCCAAGGAAAGATGATCATTAAAAATATCACTATGGTTAATGTTCAAGAGGTTACTTCTTGTATTTTCTTCTCGGAGTTTTATGGTTTCAGGTCTTATATTTAAGTCTTTAATCTATTTTGAGTTTATTTTTGTATACGTTGTAAAAATGTGATCCAATTTTAATTTTTTGTATGTATCTTCCTAATTTTTTCAGCACCACTTATTAAATAAACTGTCTTTATCCCCATGTAAATTCTTGCTTACTTTGTCATAGATTAATTGGCCATATAAACATGGATTAATTTCTGGGTTCTCTATTCTGTTCCATTGACCTGTGCATCTGTTTTTATGTCAACCATGCTTCTTAAATAATTATGTCCTTGTATAATAGTATAATTTGATATCTGGCAGTTTGGTTCCTCTAACTTTGTTTTTCATTCTCAGCTATTCTCAGTTACTGTTGCTATTTTAGGTCTTTTATGGTTTATACAAATCCTAGAATTATGTGTTCCAGTTTTGTGAAAATGACATTGGTATTTCGCTAGGAATTGAATTGAATCTATATAAATTGCTTTGGGTGGTAAGGTCTTTTTAACTGTATTAATTCTTCCTATTCATGAGTGTGGTATATGTTTCCATTTATTTGTATCTTCTATAATTTCTCTCTTCAGTGTCTGATTATTTTATGAATACAGGTTTTTACTTTCTTGGTTAAATTTATTCCTAGGTATTTAATTTTTTGATGCAGTTGTAGATGAAATTGTATTCTTAATTTCTCTTTTTGCTATTTGGTTATTAGTGTATAAGAGTGAAACCAATTTCTGGATATCAATTTTGTATTCTGCTACTGTACTAAATTTATTTTTCAGTTTCAATAATTTTTGGGTTGAATCTTTGGGGTTCTCTCTATATATTACCATGTCATTTGCAAATAATGACAGTTTTATTTCTTCCTGTCCTATTTGAGTGCCTTTTATTTCTTTTTCTTTTCTGATTGCTGCAGCTAGAACTTCAAAGTACTATGTTGAATAATAGTGGTGACAGTGAGCATTCTTGTCTTATTTCTGATCTTCAGGAGATTGCTTTTAGTTTTTCTCTACTGAATATAATGTTAGATGTGGGTTTATCATATATAACTTTCATTATATTGAGATAAGTTTCCTCTATTTCCACTTTGCTGAGTTTTTAATACAAATGACTGCTGGATTTTGTTAAATGCTTTTTCTGCATCTGTTGATATGACCATATGATTCCTATTTTTCATTTTGTTTACATGGTATATCATGTTACTTGGTTTACGTATGTTGAATCATTCTTGTATCCCAAGAATGAATCAAACTTGTTTGTGGTATATGAGGTTTTTTATTGTTAAATTTATTGAGGTGACATTGTTTAGCAAAAATTACATAGGTTCTAGGTGTACAATTCTACAGTGCATTGTCTATGTGTTCACCATCCAGAGTCAATGTATTGCTGAATTTGGTTTAATAATATTTTGTTGAGAATTTTTTCATCTATGCTTATTAGATATATTGGTCTATAGTTTTCTTTTCTTTTTTTTTTTTTTGGTATGTGGGTAGCTCCCTGACTGAGAATCGAACTCATGCTGCCCCACTGACAGCACCAGCGCCGAAGTCTTAAGCTACTACACCATCAGGGAACTCCCTATAGTTTTCTTTTCTTGTAGTGTCTGTCTGGTTTTGTAATCAGAGTAATGGTGGGCTCATAAAATGTGTTTGGGAGCCTGCCCTCTTCTTGGATGTTTTGGAATAGTTAAAGGAGAATAGGTATTAATTCTTTTTTGAATGTTTCATAAAATTAACCTGTGAGGCAATTTGGTCCAGGGCTTTTGTTTGTTTAGAGGTTGTTGAATACTGACTGAACTTTTGTTGTTGGTACTTGGTCTTTTTAGATTTCCTGTTTCTTCTGGATTCAGCCTTGGAAGACTGTATGCTTCTAGGAATTAATTCATTTCTTCCAGATTGTCCGATTTGTTGATGTATATTTGCTCATAATATTTTTGAATGATTTTTTGTATTTCTGTAGTGTCTGTTGTAATTTCTTCTCTTTTACTTCTGATTTTATTTATTTGGGTCCCCATTGTTTTTTTCTTGAGGAATCTGATTAAAACTTCGTTGATTTTGTTTATCTTTTCAAAAAACCAACTCTTGGTTTCATTAATCTTTTGTATTGTCCTTTTAGTCTCAATTTCACTTATTTCCACTTTGATTTTTATTATTTTCTTCTTTGTACTCACTTGGGGCTGTGTTTGTTGTTCTTTAACAGTTCCCTTAGGTGTAAGGTTAAACTGTTTATTTGAACCTTTTCTTGTCTCTTTGGGTAGCCCTGCATTGCTAAGAATTTTCCTCTTGGGACTGCTTTTGCTGTGTTGCATATATTTTGGGTTGTTGCATTTTCACTTTTGCTTGTCTCATGGTACATTTTGATTTCTTCCTTGATCTCATTGCTGAATCATTTATTGTTCAGTAGCATGTTATTTAGCTTCCATGTGTTCATGTGTTTTTCAGTTTTTCTTGTAATTGATTTCTAGTTTCATACTACTGTGGTCAGAGAAGATGCTTGATATGCTTTTAATGTATAAAAATTTATTGAGGCTTCCTTTGTGGCCTAGCATATAGTCTATCTTAAAAAATGTTTTATATGTTCTTGAAAAGAATGTATATTCTTCTACCTTTGGATAAAATGCTTTAAAAATATCAATAAAATCTATATGGTCTAGTGTGTCATTAAAGGCTGCTATTTCCATGTTAATTTTCTGTGTGGAAAATGTTTCTATTGTTGTCAGTGGGGTGTTAAAGTGTCTACTATGAGTGTGTTTCCATTGATCTCTGCCTTTATGTCAGTCAATATTTGCTTTATGTATTTGGGTGCTCCTATGTTGGGTACATAAATGTTTATAAGATAATGTCTTATTGTTGGATTAATCCCTTTTAATTGTGTAATATCTTCTTTGTCTCCTATTATAGTCTTCATTTTAAAGTCTACTTTATCTGATATAAGCATTGGTACCCCAGCTTTTTTTGTTTTGTTTTTTTTTTTCTGTCTGGCTTATTTTGCTTAGCACGATGATCTCTAGGTCTGTCCATTTTGTTCTAAATGGCAGTGTTTCATCTTTTCTTATAGCTGAGTAATATTCCATTGTGTATATGTACCACAGTTTCCTTATCCACTCATCTGTCACAAGACACTTCGGTTGTTTTCATGTTTTGGCTACTATGAACAGTGCTGCAATGAACATTGGGGTACATAAGTCTTTGTGGATTAAGGTTTTCAAGTTTTTTTGGGTAGATCCCCAGAAGGGGGATTGCTGGGTCATGTGGTAACTACATTCCTAATTTTCTGAGGAACCTTTACACTGTCTTCCATAGAGGTTGTACCAGTTTGTACTTTCACCAGCAGTGTGTGAGAGTTCCTTTTTCTCCACATCCTGTCTAGTACTTGTTATTCCTCATCTTGTTGACATCGAGCATCTTTTCATATGTTTGCTGGTCATTTGTATTTCTTTGTGGGAGAAGTGTCTGTTTAGTTCCTCTGCCAACTTTTTATTTGGTTTGTTTGTTTTCTTGCTGTTAAGTCATATTAGTTCTTTATATATTTTAGATATTAGACCCTTAGCTGATGTGTTGTTTGCAAATATGTTCTCCCATTCAGTTGGCTGTCTCTTTGCTTTGTTGATGGTTTCTTTTGCTGTGAAGAAGCTTCTTAGTTTGAAATATTCACAATCATTTATTTTCACTTTTAATTCCCTTGCCTTTGAGGTCAGGTTCAGGACATCTTCCTTGAGCCTTAGGTCTGTAAGTTTAGTACCAATGTTTTCTTTTATACAGTTTATGGTTTTGGGTCTTATATGAAGGTCTTTAATTCATTTTGAGTTAATTTTTGTATATGGTGAGAGTTCACAGCTCAGATTCATTCTTTTGCATATGTTTTTCCAGCTTTCCCAGCACCACCTACTGAAGAGGCTGTCTTTTCCCCATTGCATAATTTTTGCCCTGTGTCAGAAATTATTTGTCCATAAATTAGTGATTCCCCAGCTTTTTTCTCATTTCCATTTGTGTGAAATATTTTTTCCATCCCTTTATTTTGAATCTCTATGTGTCTTTTTATTTGAGTGTATATTTTGTGAGTGGCATTTGCCTGGGTCTTGTTTTCTTATTCATTCAGCTTGCCTTTTGTCTTTTGATTGAAATATTTAGTCTATTTACATTTAAAGTGGTTATTGATAGGTATGTAGTCATTTTCATGTTTTTACTCATGTTTTTGTTCTTTTGTTTGTTTGCTTGTTGGACCTCCAGCAATGCATCCACAGGTGGGCTGGGCAAAGCTCCAGGGAGCCACAAGGTATGGGTGTGGTTTTTCACAAAATTGATTTCTACTGGTTATTGTTCTAAAGCTGGGTTTGTGCACACTTTGTAAAAATGTTCTGAGAGCTTCGTGGTCTTTTGCCACCAATCTACAGGAGCCTGTTACCATCCCTGGAAGGGCTGCAGAGTAGCACATGGTAGCTGTAGGTACCAAACATTTCCCAGGCCCATAGCAAGCTGCTGCTCGTAAGTCTGTGGGACCATATTGTAGCTAGTAGGGCAGGGCTGAATGCTTGGTAGCTTAGAGCACCCTGGGAGATGTAATGTTAGCTCTGTGGGGCCAGGTCCCAATGCATCACAAAAGTAGTGCACATACACAGATTATATTAGACCAATGCAGTTTCAGATTTGCCCTTTGGAGGAGGGTTTAACATAGATAAAATGACATCGTCCTGTAGGCTACATGTGAAGGTGACTCCATGCAGAGACAATGGGTCCTCCAGCCCTTACCCCCAAACCCCACAGCTCAATCTTTCCCCGTATGTCTATGGTGCCTCCAGAGTTGCTACACCTCTAGCAAACACCAGGTGAGTGTTAGCAAGTGATTGGGTTTGTGTGCATGCCTTTTAATGGGGCATCTGGATTTCCAGCCATCTTTTGTCTCATGAAGATGGGCAGACAGAATTCTCATCGATTTTCACTGCCAGATGTAATGGGAACTTTTCTTCCCAGCACAGGACTCCCAAGCTGGGGAACCAGTGTGGAGTTTGAATCCCTCCCTCTTCTGGGGTACATTCCATCTCTGAGGTGTCCCTCCCAGAGTTTAACCACTGTGGACTTCTAGTCAACTCGTTTCATGTCTCTGCTCTTCCCATCAGTCTTGATGTGGCATCTTCTTTATAGCTATATCTGTAGGGGCTCTGTTCAGCTAGTCCTCCAAAAATTCTCAAGGTTAATTGTTCTATAATCTTTTGCCAATTTTGATGAGATCTGGGGAGGCTGCAAGCACAGTGTACACCTAATCCACTATCTTCCTCCATACCTGTAAGTCTTTATAATCCACATATCTCAAAATATTCAAAAATTTTTTGTAAGACTATGTTCAACATTGTTAAGTAGAGAGGATTGAATTATCATCAATGTTTTTAGTGTCCAACTCTAAGTGTGTGTGTGTGTGTGTGTGTGTGTGTGTGTGTGTGTGTTGTGTGTGTGTGTGTATGCATGCATATGCACAGTGTGTGTCCCTACATGACATTCTGTCTTGAATTGCACCTTCTTTACTTGTATAAATAATCCTGCTCACTTACCAAAACTTCTCTTTTTTGTTTAAATGCTAATTGAAAATACTTGAAATTTAAAGCTTCAGAGAATATTTTATTCATTTTAAACTAGAATTTAAAGAGCCTATAATTTGCAGCTTAATAAAATACAAAATGAGAATAAAATTGGGAATGCAGAATGGTTCAGTCACTATGGAAAGGTTTGGTAGTTTCTTATCATCTTAGATATAAACTTATACAACTGAACAAGTTTACTCTGAGGCATTTACCCATGTAAATATACAATTTTTATTCATTCAAACACCTATACATAAATGCATTTTTTATAACCAACAAAAACTGGAAACAGCACAGATGTCCTTCAACTGGTGAATGGATAAACTATTATTTAACAGTATAATTGAATACTACTCAGCAATAAATAGTAATAAACTACTAATAGACACCAGAATATGGATGAATCTCAAAAATATTATTCTAACTGAAAGAATCTGGACTCAAAATGTATAATACTATTTATATGACAGTCTACAAAAGGCCAAAGTAATACTGACAGTAAACAGATCAGACAGTTGGCAGGGGCTTGGGTAAATGCAGGAGGTGATTACAAAAGGGCAACAGAGAATTATGGGAGTTGAAACTTTTACATCTTGATATTTAGATTCATTTGTCAAAATTTGTGGAACTGTAATCTAAAACAGGTAAATTTTATTGTATGCATATTATATCTTAATAAAAATGAAAAATAAAGGAAATGATAATTTAAAATAAATGAACATGAGGCTTTTAATATTTTGTTTCTGTAGCTTTTTTTAAGTACTCAGAGAAAAATCTCACTTCCATCTTATTTTTCTTAAGAATTTTAGTTTTACTCTTTTAAAATACAAATATATTTATTCTTTTTCAATTAAACTTGCCAACTCGTTTACTGAACCAATTTCTCTGCACTGTGTATTATATACATTCCCTAGGCATCACTTTTCTTCTTGCTGAAATTTTTTACTGGGAGTCTTGAGCAATAAAATCTTTGAATTTGTCCTCACTCTTTAATGATAATTGCCTGTGCATAGAATTCTAGGTGTACAGTTATATTCCCTCAATACTTTTGGAGATATTTTTCTCTTGTCCTGTCACTATCATTTAATACTTCCTTATTATCTAGTTGCTTTTATTAGTAGGTAATTCATAATTTATCTCTGGGAGGATTTAAAAGACTTCATTAACATTGACATTCTATAGCTCCAGTACTGTGGGTATTTCTTTTTCATTCTTTCTGCTCAAAACTTACAAAATGGTCTACTTTCTTGAAGTATCACTGGTGGCAGATAACACTAACAGCAGGACACACATACTCATGCACAGGCGACACTGGATTGCCAGAGGTAAATGAAAGGAAGATCTTATAATTACAGACTCCACAGAATACAGTCACATTGAATTGGAAATAGTCCAGGCTAAGAGGAACATGAAGGCATTGGGAGAGAGGAGGATGGATGGCATATTCCACAGATACAGCAAAATCCATTTTGAGATTTGGGGCAGAGGGCAGATGATGACAGGGACTCTTGCTTCCTTGCATATTCTGTCAGCAATTTAGAAATGGTCCATCAGTGCCTCCCTTAAGATGGAATAAAAATCTGAGGTCTTCAAGGTAATTTAATGAGGGGAGAGTGTAGGAATAGCAGTCCAGCAAACCAGCCCAAGAGGATTCATTAGCATCCTGTTTCCTGGATCATTATTTCCAGGGGAAGCCATTTCATCTGAGAAGATAAGTCCCTCTGAAGGTAGAGGTAGAATAGAATAAAAGAGATGGGGTCATGGGATACGGAGACAGAGTGCCCTCCCCCTGGACAGGGCCCTGGCTCATTATTGGCCCCAGGGACAAGAAGGCCAGCCATGGCAGGGTCTCCCTTAGGCAGCTCTTTTAATTTCTACTTCCTCTAGACTTCTGCTGCTTTCATTTTTGCTCTCAAACCTTAGCAAGAATAAATGAACATCTGATCATCTGGAGTTGAGAATTCAATCTGACAACTGCTCCATAGCTAGATGGGCTCCATACCTAGCAAACTGTATGACAGAAGCAGTTTCTTCTAATTCTTTACAGGTGAGCCAACAGGAAATTTATCTTTTTGCTCCACAGAAACTACTCAAGGACTGCATTAATAATGCTCTATGTCTACTGCATCATTAGAGAAGATCTGTAGAGGAATAGAAGGCAAAGAAGAGCCTTGATATTTACTTTGTTCAGACTCTTCAGTCTCTTAATCCAACTTAGCAAAAATTAAACCAATTGGATATGACTAGAAAATGGTCATCTTCTTCTCCTATTTCTATGGAAACAGTCCTGATTTTCAAACAATCCCAAGACAGTCTGCATGATCAGCCAGGTGGTCTTATCACCACCTTTTATTAAGGTATAATATGCATAAAGTAAGAGGTAAGAGCATTGATTCTTTTAGGGAAGTGTATAGCTTCTAGGAATGTTGAATTGAAAGAGTTCAAACCAGACCTTAAGAACTAAGCTACTCTGTCTTCCATCTTCTCTAGTACTTTGGGCTCTACAGCCCTTCCCAATCCCCTTGAATTTAAACAAGGAAAGGGATTAATGAGTATGATGAAAAAGTCAGTGCTACATGCCAGGTTGGGTATCTGTTTCCTAGGAAAGTATCAGTACCTGTCTTTAGATCCCATGGGCTTTTCTGGCCTCTGATAAGGTGTTTTTGTACCTATCTGATAATACTTGCCTCCAAAGGGCCATTTAAAATCAGATGATATACCTGTCATATGCCCTAATAACTTTTTACCATTAAAATCCTGTGGACCCAGAAGAGGCCACTTGAAAACAGGTAAATGTCAAAATATATAAGCCATAGTATAGAAAAATGATTTAGAGAAAGATGCTTCACTTGTACATACTCAGAGTTGGCTTTATCTGTCCAGTACCCATGATGCATGACACTAATTTCCATATATTTCAGAGCTTTTCCCCTCCATCCCTGTGGCTTTCTAATCAAGTGTGGGTACTTTGGCTCTGTAAGAAGGAGAGTGGGGATCTGGGTCTGGTGCAAGAAAAGGAAACTAGGATTACTGAGCTTGATTACAACATATTCTCTTCTTGCCTACGCCTTTCACCATTTTCCCAAACAAAAAAGTCTGATTTTCCTGGGCAGGGCCTCATCTGTCATCATATTTCTGAGTCCTTCCAGGTCATATTTTATTATTACCTATTTGAAAAAGGCTGTACATTTGCATTGATCCTAAAGGTTTGGCTCCAAAAGCAAAAACAACTCAAACATATCATCCACTAAGCTCAGACAGTCTAGAATTCTTTTCTCTCAGGCACATGGAGAATGTGGAGTTCATCAAGAGAGGTGACTAAAGTGAATGCATGTCATCTTTTCTATACAGAATTGTATCTATCACCTTGGTGTTGCAAACAAATGTGGACTTATATTATATGAAAAAAAGAATTGGAATTCCATTTTTGAAGCGTATTTCTGTACCTGCTTTAGAATTTCATATTCAAACAGGTCTATGCAGAACACTAACTGGGTATTTAAATCATTAGCCTTATATTATACAAGATAGGTCCAAGAATAATCAAGGGCATGGGTGCCAGAATATTGTATTTTATTAAGAGAAAGATGATTTAATCTTTCTGGAAAGATTCACATTCATGTTTGATGACTGAATATTTTCATATACTAATCTCTTAATGTTTAGTTGTTAGTGTGACACCTGTTCTGCATTTAGATGGTTCTTTATCAAGATACAATGAAAAGAGTCAGAAACTGAGAAATCAAGAGGTAAAATTAATAATAATGTGATGTTTGCATTGTGACATATGATTACTAGAATTAGTGGAGTGATCACATCCTAGCATATAAAAATGTCAAATCACTATATTTTATACCTGATACTAATATAACCAATACAAGATTGTATACCAACTATAATAAAATTTAAAAAAAGAAGAGGTAACATCAGTTACTGATGAGAAAGGCATCACTTCACTGGATTCATATTGGCCATCCTTAGGGATTTTTGATGTTATAAAACTAAAAGACCATTTTAACAAAAATTCACCAAGAATCCATTTGATTCTAGGAAACTAAAGAAATAGCACAGAATGGAACACTGGAACTCAACCTTGGGAAGTGGCTTCATATTGATGGGGATTCTGAAGGACAGTGGGTCTCCTGAGCTTCTCTGTGCCACAATCTCAGTCCTGTACATGTTGGCTGTGATCAGCAATGGGCTGATGCTCATGGTTATCACAATGGATATCCAGCTCCATGTGCCCATGTACCTCTTCCTTGGGCAGCTCTCACTGATGGACCTCCTCTTTACATCTGTTGTCACTCCCAAGGCCCTCATGGATTTTCTGCTCAGTGAAAACACCATTTCCTTTGGGGGATGTGCCCTTCAGATGTTTCTGGCACTGACCCTGGGTGGTGCAGAGGACCTCCTACTGGCCTTCATGGCCTATGACAGGTATGTGGCCATTTGTCATCCTCTGAACTACGTGGTCCTCATGAGTCCAAGGGTCTGCTGGCTCATGGTGGTTACATGCTGGATCCTGGCATCCCTGGGTGCTCTAGGACATACTTTGTATACCATGCATTTCCCTTTCTGCAGGTCCCAGAAAATCAGGCACCTGCTCTGTGAGATCCCACCTCTGTTGAAATTGGCCTGTGCAGATACCTCCAGATATGAGCTCTTGGTGTATGTGACAGGTGTAACATTCCTTGTGGCCCCTCTTGTTACTGTTGTTGCCTCCTACACACTAATTCTATTTACTATTCTCCACATGTCTTCAAATGAGGGGAGGCGGAAAGCCCTAGTCACCTGTTCTTCCCACCTAACTGTGGTTGGAATGTTCTATGGAGCTGCCATTTTCATGTACGTCCTGCCCAGTTCCCTCCATAGCCCCAAGCAGGACAACATCATCTCTGTTTTCTACACAATTGTCACTCCAGCCTTGAACCCCCTCTTCTACAGTCTGAGGAATAAGGAGGTCGTGGGGGCCTTGAAGAGGGTCCTGGGAAAATATATAGTGCAGACACACTCGACTAGTTAGAAAGGGGCTCTTGGATTAATTCCAAAATTCATTTCTCCACAAAGTCAGAAGATTTCTGCTAAGAGTCAAATATTCATGATAAAAGACCATAATGTAGAATATATACTTTAATAGAAAAATGAAGGAATGTAATGACTTTTCAAATGCTTCTTTAAAGCTTCTCTATATGAGGTAACTTCTAAGGTGTAAATGACATTATATGTAAAAGTTACTCTCTGTTTCCCCAGGTAGCTGCTGAATTAAATGGAGCTAGGGGTATTTGCCAACTTGGGACATGTCCTCTGTCCTTAGGAGTCTAAATGTACCAAAGTAAGAGCCAAGGAAAAGAAAGTTTCAAGTGGGAGACCTAAGCAAGGTCCATACACTGGGGGAGGAGACCTTGAGATTTGCTCAAATTTTAGACCTTGTTAAAAAATTAAATTATGTAGGCAGCCTACTTTAATGCCCAAAGTAATAGTAGTTCACATGACTTGCTTCATGTTCACACCTCATTTCCCAAACATCAGCCATTATAGAAACTTCCCTACCTGGACACTCCAACAACCATTTTCTTTTGTTGTTTATTTGTCTTTTTTTAAAATTTGGATTTGACATGGGTATTTTTTAGTAATGCCTAAAATCCAAATATTTCTAAAGTAAATAAAATACAAAGTTAAGACAGCTCATCATCTAGGTCCATGGTAAATAACCATGCTTATTCCTTGGCCATAAACAGAAACAAAATAGTTTTCCATTATCTGAGGATGTCTTGCAATATCCCTACAATTGCAGAGGGTTGATATACTTGATATGTGTGAATGTGTGAGTCTCTGGATGTTTGCATATATTTGTGCAAAAAAAGGAGGGTCAACACATAAATTCATTTTCTAGTAGCCTATTTGGCAGTCCTACAGTTTGTTTATAAATAAGAAACTATTTAAGCAAAAGCTGTGAGTTGTTTTGAAGCTTCAAAATAACATGGTTCATTAAGTGGCACTATTTTTAAGAATATTGATTTTTTTTTGCAATTTTTTCTGCACTTCTCTTTATATCCTTCAAAAATAAAACAGCACTGTTTTATCTTAAGAAGTTCTTTTTAAAAAAATTAATAAAAATTAAGAAAGCTAGAAATAGTCAAAAAGCAATTGAAATCTCCTTATCCAGTGATGTCCTCTATACATAGATACATTTCCTTCCATTTTTAATACAAGCATGACTTACTGAGTTGATATATGCATGTAGAATAAAGATTTTCTTTTTGCTTATAAATATATAGTAATCTCCACCCCTCCACCTGCATTATATGGTGGCAGTATAGAGCAGTAACAAAGAGCCTGGGGTCAATTGTCACAGTACGGAGGTTTGAATATAATATATCACCACATACTTATACAGTAGTCCCCCACCCACTAGCCATGGTTTTGCTTTCCATGGTTTCAATTACCCAGGGTCAACTGTGGTCTGAAAATATTAAATAGAAAATTCCAGAAATAATTCAGTTTTAAATCACGTGCTATTCTGAGTAGTGTGATGAAATCTCATGCTATCCTGCCCAGAATGTAACTCAACCATTTGTCCAGCATCTCCACACTGAGGAAGCTCCCTGCCCTTTAGTTACCTAGTGTCCTCTTGGTTATCAGATTGTCATAATGTTGCAGTGCTTGTGTTCAAGCAGCCCTTATTTTACTTAATAATGTCCCTAAAGCACAAGAATAGTAATCCTGGGAATCTGGAAAGACAACGAAAAGTCACAAAGTGTTTTCTTAAATGAAAAAGTGAAAGCTCTCAACTTAATAAGGTCTTTATAATCTCATTTCATCATCATAAGAAAGGTGAGTATAGTATGATATGATATTTTGAAAAAGAGCACATCCACATAACTTTTATTATAGTCTATTGTTATTATTGGTGTATTGTTGTTAATCTCTTACTGTGCTTCATTTATAAATTAAAGTTTATTATAGGTTTGTATGTATATGAAAAAAATATAATATATAAGGTTCAATACTACTTATGGATTCAGGCATCCACTGGGGGTCTTGGGATGAATCCCCCAAAGATAAGGGGGGACTACTGTATCACTTTGAGCATGTTATTATTAACCTCTGTTTCTAAGTCTGCACATCTGTAAACTGTAAGTTGGCAGAAATAATAAGACCTACTTCTTAGCTGTTGTTGTGAAAATTAAATAAGTTAATAAATATAAATGCAAGGCATTTACAATAACACCTGGCATACAATGAGTACTTAATAAATCTTAACTCCTACATAAATAATAACCTTGAAAATACTTTTATGAGGTGACATAATATTGGATCATATGGATGCTTTGTAATAGAATTGTCTATATCATCACCACTATACATTTAATGATGTTTTTGTATCATTTGTGGTAGGATGGTGGTGGAGGTGATGGTGATGGTGCTGGTGGTGGTGGTGGTGGTGTGTGTGTGTGTGTGTGTGTGTGTGTGTGTGTATAAAAACATCAATGTTGATATCTTAGGTGTGTGAATGATTTTTCCCTAAGAATAAATTCTTATGAGTAACATTGTTAAAACCAAAGTAAAAAATTTACTTAATATTCTTGATATAAAAATACATTAATTTTTAAAAACTGTTAAGTATTTTGCATATTTACCCGCAACATGTAAGTCTACTTAACATACCAAGCCTTTTCCCACATTATGTTTAACATGTAAATAGTCACTATTAATTTATTAGGTATAACATTTAAATCTATTTAAATTTGTATAATTAATATTTTATATTTTTCTTATTAAGTTATTGAACTTCTTTACAGATTAGGGGTACTTACACTTTGATTGTTATATTTTTGGTAATAACTTTTTGCCCAATTCGTTATTTGAGTTTTCAATAATTCCACAAGGAGGATTTTTAGATAGAGAATTATTTAAAATATTTATGTAGTGAAATCTATCAATGATTTTGTTTTCTTTAAGTGATTTTTATTGTTAGGATATAATTTTTCACTATGTCAGTAAAAAATGTATATATTTTATATTTTTGTAATTATCTTACAATTTGCATTTAACTTCTAAAATAGATTTCTAATTTATCTTCATATGGTAAGGTTTCAACTTTGTTTTAGAAGTTGCCTCTTTCCCAGTAATATTTAAAAATAATTCTTCTCTTTTCCATTAATTTCTTTTATTTATTTTATCACATATAATGTTCTCATAAATGTAGTATTAAGCTACTTGTCTTGACTATTCTGTTCTAGCTTCTTTCTCTTTACATTTTCTGAAGATATTTGATTCTATCATCTACATCTTAAAAGCTTACTGGTAATTTCATTGTGAATATATTCAACTTACATATTCATTTGAAATTTGGTGTTTTTTTTTTTGCAATACCATACCTTCCAAAACACAGTACACTACAACATTTTCCTGAACCTAGTTTTGGTTCCTTACTTAAAATGACCATTTCACACCTTCAGTCTTAGCTGAAAACCTTACATCATACTTTACTTGGAATAAAAAGTAATATTTAGGGTAAGAAGGGGAAGAGAAATAAGGAAGAACAGTCACTTATCTTCCCCTCTTCAAAGCTCCCAGCTGCCTGTGTGTACCTACACATTCATGTTCAGTTTTCCTTCCTTACAACTGTCTATCAAAGGCTGACTCCTCCATCAGTACCCTGGATCCAATCTCAATCACGTACCAAAGATTTTGCTCCTACAGAATCATTTAATCTGAAACCATTTTATTTCTTAGTTTTGGATCATTACCATAAGGATACAGATGTGCTCTGATTCTCCCATTATAAAAATTCTTTTTTAATGACTCCATATCTTCTTCATTTACTGAGCCATTTTTTTTCCAGCTTCTCTTCAGGGAAAAAAGTCTCAAAAGGTATATCTATGCTTGCTTTCTTCTCTAATTATTTTCTTTCTTTTTAAAAATTAGTTTCACATGTATAAGAAAACATAATGCTTAGACTTTTATGGCTTTTATATAGTGATAACCCCAACAGGTCTATTTCCTATGTGATTCCTTACATAGCTGTTATAATACCATTGACTATATTCTCTGTGTTGTACTCTACATCCCATGACCATACTATCTATCTATCTATACACACACACACACACACACACACACACACACATACACACGTAATAGTTGACATTCAATGCAAATATTAATTTGCATTACTTTCAGGTGTACAACATAGTGGGTAATCATCTGTATAATTTATGAAGTGTTCCCCTGTGATGGGTCCATTGTACTTGAAAAAATTAAAAACATAACTACCTTATGATCTTCTGATGATTTTCTATTCACATTTTAACCTACTCTGAATCAAGTTTTGATCTTTTTCCATTGATATGTTCTTTGTCATCACTAATGTTCCCAATAAAATGATCATTTCTATATCCTCTTTCTTTAACCTTTTAGCAACATTAATACAGTTGACATTGACATTTTCTGTCTCTTGAAACTTCTCTTGGCTTCCAGACTCCACATACTCCTGATCTTCCTTCTTCTTAACTCTCTTGTCCTTATTCAATCCCCTTCTCTTTCAGAATTTGGACTTCCCCCTAGTACTAATATGGATCTCTCTTTCTTCTCACTCAATAATCTCTTATTGAAAATTTCCATTTAGTTGCATAGGTTAAAATACAACTTAGATACTTGTAACTCCCAAAGACCTTACTACTTCCATAAACCATAAGAATCATATCTAATTATTGTGTCTATTAGGAATTACAAATTTAATCCAAAACATGACTCTTCATACATTCTCCTACTAATCTGTTCTTACCTCATTCTTTTTAATATAAATCAGTAGCATCACCATCCACACAACTGATTGAACTATAAACTTAAGTACAAAAATAGATTTGTCTTTTTGTCTTACTGCCCCAACAAGTAAATCTTGGGCTAATCTATACAATATATTCCAAATATGTGCACTTCTCTTGGTCTCGCCTGTAACATTTTAGCCCAAGTCACCATAATCTGTTGCCTGTGCTCTATGATAGCTTCCTAATAGGACTTTCTCTTTTTACTCTTCCTCAATATAAACTGTTTTCTCCCTTGTATATAGATTAAGCTTCATTAATGTAAATCAGATCCTGTCAATTTTCAGCAAGAATGCCCACAATCTTACCCCTTTAGTCCATATTTGAAACTATGTTACCTTATAGTCACTCTAAATCTAACCTCATTGACTTTCTTGCTGTCCATTGCACAGTCCAAAATTGTTCCTGTTTTCTGGCCAATTAGTAGCTATTCATTTGCTTGGCTTACTACTTCTCATCATTAAGATCCCATCTTAAAAATCTTAACTTCTCAAAGAGGTTATCAATCTAAGTGGCATTCACCCAAACTAAAAGTCATTACCCCATGCTGTGTTTTATTTTCTTCATTGCACTTAACATTATGTGACACTTACTTTATACCTTAGTTTACTTGTTTACTCTCTGCCTCCAACTTCCAAAATGAAAACTCCATGAAAGCATGAAATGTACTATGTGTGTGTCATAGCTTCTTTTCCATAAAATCTAGGTCTACATATTCCACAATCTCTATAACAACAATGTAAAAAGATAAATGTGTGTGTAAGTATGTGTATATCTTCACCAAAGAAATATAGGAATGTCATATTCCTAGATAAGACTATTTAATATTTTCATTTAGATATGTTAATTCTTTGGTAAATAATCTATAAATTTAAAATAATAACCATCAAAATTTTAATGGCATGTTAAAAATGAACTTTTACAAGCACAGAGTTAGAAAGCATATGAATAATCAAGAAAATTGTACAATAGAAGAAAATAAGAGTTATATCCTACCAACTAAAGCTATAGTAATTGAAATACAACAAAACAAGTTCAGTAATTGATGAATATGCCAATATGCATATTGAAATTTAATTATTATTATGGTGGCACTTGAAACTATTGGGGGAAATGACTAATTATAATATTAGAACAAATGGCTAAGTATTTAGGAAAAAAGTACCATACTAACTCAAATATGTAAGTTCTCCTAAAATAAAGTCCAGATATTTTAAAGATCTACTGGATAAAAACAAAGTCCTATGTTAGGCTGCTCACTCCATACTCACGTTCCTCTTGTTTCCCAGAATTTACATTGGGCCATATGATTGAGTTTCCATAAATGGAATGAAGGCAAATGTGATGTGTGCTCTCTCTAAGCCATAAAACCTACCTGTTAACAACCCTTTATCTTCATCTGTCTGGATATTGACATGCAGGATAACCTTCAAAGCTCCAAATAGCAGAGCTTCTGTCAGCTTGGGTCCACGTGCCTGCAAGTCTATCCCTCAACTAGAATTTATGTAAGTGAAAACTAAACTTCTACCTGTTAAGCCACTGAGATTTGGGATTTATCTGTTAGAGCAGGGGTCAGTAAATTTGTTCCCTGGACTGTTTTTTACAAATAAAGTTTTATTGGAACATGTTCATTTTTGTATTGTCTGTGACTGTTTTCCCAGTACAATGACTGAGCTAAGTAGTTGTGTTGGGGAGAGTATGATCCACATAAATTATTTATCATCTGTCCCTTTAGAGAAAAAGTTTGCTGATCCCTGTGTTAGAATAACTAGTATTACATAAAGGAAAACTAGAACAAGAACTAGGAGATAACATAGAAAATATTTATTATGTTAGGTGTGAGAAAAGATTCTCTTGAAATAAAGAAAAATCTATATATATACTCTTCTCCTTTTATTTGCTGCCTGTCTCTTACCTTCACCAGACCTTTCCTTGATTAGTTCTTTCACCCTTCAGTTTTCAACTTAGTCAACTCCTTTTTTACCTTTATCTTCCTTTTCTTAACTTTATCCCTGTTTTCCATCCCTGTCCCATTCTGTATGCTTTCTAAAAGTGTGTAACTGTTACTTAATTATTCTTCTGTAATAAGATTTGAAAAGGTCAATAATGACTGAACTGACAAATTCAATAACTTTTATCAGTATGTAAAACTCTGAGACATTAGAGAAAGCTTTTTTGAAAAGCTTCTCCTTTCAATACTTCTGACACACCTGCGTTCAGCTTTTCCTGTTTCTTTGATTTTTGCTGCTACAGGCTAGATTGGCTACTCTTCAGTCTTCATTAAATGCTGCTGGTAACGCCAAGGTTGTGTCTTGGATTTTTTCCCACTGTCTTTCTTCAACATCACCTCTTATCCAAGATTGTGTTTCAGAATTACCTTGGGATATTTTTACAAAGCATATGCATTGCTTCCATCATTGCCACACTTATGGTCTGCAGTAAAACCAGGAACTTGCATTTTAATAGATTTCCTTCAAGACTGCAATGCATGCAAGGTTTTCTGGCTAAAAACTTTGACATACATCCTTACATGTGTCAATTTGCAATAAACTACTAAATTTATTTCTCTAGCTTATATTTCTCTCCTAAACTCTAACTTTATTAATTTATTAAAAATGATATCTCTAGAGAAATAGCAATGGCTGGGTACTTCACTACAAGTGATAATACAGAGATCAACAAAGGAGTCATAGTCTTTACTGCCATGGAACTTACAGACAAATGAAGGAGTTGGACATTAAGCAAGTAATTACATAATTTGCTTATATAAAAGTCATTGCATGCTTAAAAAGCAGTATGCAATTTTTAGTGTGCTTAAGAATCACCTGGAACTTGTTACAAATGTAGGATCATGAGGTCTGCCCTATTCCATCCTGTACTGAAAAGTATTTTCCTAAAAGCAGCTCAGGAATTATTTCAAATCATGATAGCAAAACTATGGTCTGCAACGTTAAGTATTTTACCAATACATAAAAGTATACCATTCCTACTTTTCTTAAATTTTTTCTAATTTTCCATCACTGTACCATAAATTCCTTAATCTTCAGCATTTTCAGAATTATATGCTGGGTAAATTCTTTAGAATTGAATTTGAAGTATTTCTCAATCTAAACTCTTTATCTTACTTTTCAGCCTGATATTTCACTATTTTCCTGTTTTACACACTCTTATAACAATTTCTACCATTTGTTATTCTTTAAATGTGTTCTCTTTTAAATTTCAGAAATTAAATTTAAAACTTAAAGCTCTGTTGGAAATATGACAATACCATGAAGACTTTACTTTTTATGTCTGCATCTTTAGTTTCTACAAATATACCTGGGATATATAATCAGCATCCAAAATATCAAAATGTTTGATCAGTGCATGCAAGAATTAAATGACTTTATTTATCAGAAATTCATTATCGTATTTGTGATAGTTGTATTTGATTCTTTGTTATTTGATATATAGTTGTATTTCTAGCTGTTTTAATTTTCTTATTAGTTTATACAGGCTCAGAGAGTAGTTACTGTTTATTATCTGCCTCTTATTTCCTTCGTTCCCTTCCGCCTTCCTTCCTTCCTTTGTTCCTTCCTTCCTCCCTCCCTTCCTTCCTGTCTTCCTCTCTCCTTTCCTTCATTTTATTTTCTTCTTTCTTTCATTTCTATATTTCTTTCCTGTGCCTATCAAGGTGTCTTGCCTTGAATGGGTAATTTGCTAAATTTATCTGAGGAGAGATATGGGAACATAGAAGGAAGAAAGAAGTGGAGGAATGGGATGAAAATGGGAAACATTTATAAGAAAATCACTTCTCTCCACATTCCTAAAATTGTCATCAAAATCGTGGATTTCTACTTTCACAAAGACTATTTTGTAGTCACTCTCCTGAGTGCCCCTTTGACGTCCTTGTTCCTCAGACTATAAATGATGGGGTTCAGCATGGGTGTCACCGATGAGTAGAACACAGAAATAATTTTGTCGCTTTCATTCATTATCTTGGAGTTTGGCCTCATGTAGGCAAATATTGCTGAGCCATAGAAGAGGACAACAACAATAAGATGGGAGCCACAAGTAGAGAAAGTCTTGAGCCTCCCCTCCTTGGACTGTATCTGGATCACAGCAGAGAAAATATTCCAGTAGGAGATAAGGATCAAGGAGACAGGAAATAAGAGGATGACCACACCCATTACAAAGATGGCCATTTCTGTGCTGTAGGTATCTGCTGAAGCCAGCTTCAGGAGTGCTGGAGGTTCACAAAAAAAATGCTTAATGACATTGTTCCCTTGGTAGGGCAGATGCAATGTGAATATGGTGTCTACCAAAGACACAAATGCTCCACTGGCCCAGGACCCTATGGCCAGCTGGACACATACCCAGTGTGTCATGATGGTGGAGTAGTGCAGGGGCTTGCAGACAGCCACATAGCGGTCATAGGACATCACTACCAGGAGTGCACACTCTGTACCACCAAACAGAAGTAAAACAACTATCTGTATTGAGCATTCAGCAAAGGAAATAGTTTTTCTCTTTACCAGGAAGTGAACTAGCACCTGGGGGACTGTGGTAGTAGAAAAGCAGAGATCAGCAAAGGACAAGTTTCTAAGGAAAAAGTACATGGGTGTGTGCAGTCTGGAGTCCATGTGAATGAGCACAATGATAAGCAGATTTCCCAGCACAGTCAGCAGGTAGATGATCAGAAAAAGGAAGAATAGCAGGACTTGTGTCTGTGGATCCTGTGTAAGGCCCAGGAAGACAAATTCAGTCACATAGGTTTGGTTTTCTTTCCCCATGAATATTTATAACTGTTTATAGGTCAGCACCAAGAAAAGAACATATATTGGTTAGTTATAAAAAAAAATCTGAGTAATTTAGGTATTTTATTAATCAGTATCCAAAACAGTTATTGATTTTCATCTCTTAACAGCTTCTCCGTGTCAGAAGACATAGAGAACATAGAGTTCTGTTTGCTCAGCGTTCCGATTTTCTTACTTCTTGAATCTTTTAGTAGCACCAGAGGTGTGCTATGTAACCAACCATTGTCTGAACTATGTATAGTCCTGGAAAGACTATAGTGCTGCTCACATCACATCCTTCCTTTTATGTCGGTAACAAATTGATGTTGCTTTAAACCAGTTAAATTTTTATGCTGAAAACTGCCTGATAATATTACTGAAGGCTGATATTTCTCATCATATTTACAAAATAGTGCTGAAGAAACACTCTGAGTAAAGAATGGGAATTTAAAGGAAAATGTAGTAGGTCCTTAAACAAATTCTCCTGTCATTTGATTTCAATGTGAAGAGAGGGCTGAGAAACATCAGTAAAAATAGCCATTTCATTGGTCATTGCATTCCGCAGCATTCTTTAAATGTGCCCTCATCTGCCTTTCAAACATTTATCTCTCTTTGCACAAGGCCCCTGGGCAATAATAATATAATTATTATGTATTGGGTGCCAGTTATTATTAATAGTCTTTTATATTAAGTTTTTATTTTAAAACTTCTTTAAGGCCATATGAGGTAGCTATTATGTAATTGTTCCCAATATACAGATAGTGAAACAAAAACTCAGAGAAAATTTCAGACTGATTACACTAAGCCTTCCTCACTTGTCCTGTGTCTTGTAATTCTTTCTCTTTTCTACTCAAAAACTAGAAGTAAAGTTTAAACTTTCACCCAGTTCTATCTGTGTATTCCCTACATCTACTCCTTGAAGACAATCTCACAGATTTACTCCATTTTAAGGGTTTTACAGCTAATCCACTACGGCTGAGTTTTCTATAGGCACAAAAATAAAAGACATATTTTAACAGATATTTTAAAACATTTCTGTGGGTCTTGTCCAAATAACAATAGAAAGAATTAAAGGAACAAATATTGAGAAAAGTGACAAAGATTATTGGAAGATAATTTGATTGTATATCTTTTAAAACATAGCAAAGAGCATGTGCAAGCCCTTAACTGGTAAGAAATGTGGTCTGGTATAAGATGAAGTAATTGAAAATTCTTGTATTTGATATATACCAAAAATAACCAAGTAAAAACTTTAGTAAACATTATTTGCAATGGTTAAACTTCACGTAAACACGTAAGAAGCATTCAAGACCTATTTGAAGAAAACTATGAAGCATGATGTCTAAGTAAATGATTATACACACTGATTTTATGAATAAAACAACACAATTTTATAAAGATTTTCATCTGAATTAATTTATAAATTCAGTGAGATGGCAACCAAATTCTCATAGGATTTTTGTAACAAAATTCAATAAACAGTCTAAATTTTATCTAGATGAATAAATTTTATGATAGTGACATGTGGGAAAAAATAAGGAAATAGAGGAAACATATTCTATCAGATATAAAATATATAATAAAATTTCCCCCTTTATTGATACAGTATATACTAAGTAGGCATAAAACAATTGTCCAATAAATATATTTTAGAACTGAAACAGATGATAGTATGTATGAAAATTTAATATATGACAATGGCATCATCTTAAAGTATATTATTTTTTAAAAAGTATGACACAATTGCTTATTCACTTAAAAAATATGTATACCTGTGTCTGGAAAGTATCCAGCCATGTAATATCAAAAATAGAGGCATTTATGGCTGGAATTTTTCTGGACAGCCTTCATATATAGTCATACATATATTTATATTAGATTTATATTTAAGCATTCTTATATATACATATAATATAAGCCATTAATCCCAAATAAATTAATGATCTAATTTAAGAAAATACTTATATTTTCTATGAAATTAGGTTAACTACCTACTTACCGATCTATCTCTATCAACCTATCTATCCAGTCTTCGGATGATAACAAAAGCTTTCCCTAATATGCATATAAAAAGTTATAAAGAAAAATGTTAACAAACTGGGCAACTAAAAATCAAACTTCTATATAGTGGTGTCACTATAAACAAAAATTTAAAAATAAGGTAAATCTGGAAAATATTTGCAAAAAATTTAGCAGAAAATATTTTGTTACTTCTAATATATAAAGACCTCCTAAATAAATAATAACAAACATAATCAATTTCAAAGAATAGACAAAAAATTTTAATATCTAATTCACAAAAAAATAAGTAAAACTGAATAATAAACATGAAGCAATAACATGCACATTAAAACAACAAATGAGAGATTCTGGGGAAAATGACAACATAAGAAGTGCTCCTTAAAACCTCCCCTAGAAGTTACAATAAAGTGAGCAGCTATAATTCAACAAAGGATTCCATATTCAACACACAAACACAGCTAAGAGATCCATTCATTACATGAAAACTCCTGAAGGTGGGCATTTTGGGTGAACTGAGGGGGAGGGAAGAGTGAAGTGTAGAGAAAGGGGCTGTGGGACACAGCCTGGAGCTCACTGAAGTCCCAGATGAGAGAAGGAGTGAAATAAAGGCAGATGTGCCTTCTCTGGCCCTGAGCATTCCTGCCTGAGGGATCAGCATATAACATGGCTGAACCTAGCAACCAGGGCAAGGACCTCAGGTCAAAGACCAAATAGAGAAATGTGAAAGCCCTCACTGCCAGCCAAAAAACAATGACACAGAGCTTACCACCTCTCTCCACGATCCCAGGGTTTATGCTCCCCATACCCTCCCAGTATTTCCATGGGCCCTAGAATAAACTGTAGCAGTGAGTGTTGGGTTAAAGACCAGGAAATCTACAACCCTGAGAACTGGAGAATCAGCCTGAGAGTCAGATACACAGTACTTCTAAGTCCGGTGACAGGGAAGGAGTTCCAGGGGAAAGAAAGCTGTACCAGTCCACTATTTTCCAGAACCTCAAACATGCCTGGCTCCTCTACCAACCCACACCGCCCTGACCTTTCCCAGTTGATCCCAGCAGAGTCACCAGAGAAGCTGAGACACACAAGCCATTGTGGGTCCACAGGCCCAGAGACCCATTGCCCACCACATCCTCCCATGGAGAAAGTGTACTCTGAGATCAGAGCAACTAGGTAACAAAGGAGAAGCCCACATCTCAGGAAATCTCTCAGCACGCCAAAAGTAGGAAAAACACAAGAAAAAGTAAAATGCTACTCTGCAAGAGAAAAACATAAACATTTCAGCGCAACCTACTGAAAAGCAAAAGAAAAATCCCTTTATGTCTGCCTCCTGCAGAAGTTACTCTTATAGATTGATCCCCAGGAAGAGAAATAATCCAATAATTAAAATGAATAACCAATCTAAAATATCTGCTCAGAAAGAAAGTTTTAAAATAGCTCAAAAATGAACTTAAAGACATGGACATATGTGACTTGTTCTTTGAAAAGGTTAATAAAATTGACAAACCCTTGCCTAGACTCACTAAGGCAAAAAGAGAAAAAACACAAATAATTAAAATCAGAAGTGAAATAGGAGAAATTATGATGGCTACCACAGAAAAACAAGGAATCATATGAGAATACTATGATAGACTATATGTTGTCAAATTCAATAACCTAGAAGAAATGGACAAGTTTTCAGAAATATACAGTCTTCCTAGACTGTATCTAAAGAATTGGAAAATCTAGAGACCTACCTATTAACAGTAAGAAAAATTTAAAATATCATCCGAAACCTCCCCCAAAGCCAAAGTCCAGGACCAGATGGCTTCACTAGTAAAATCTACCAATTATTCAAATAGGACATAATAGATGTCCCTTTCAAACTATTCAAAAAAATTGAAAAAGAGGCACTATTCTTAACTCTTTTTATTAAGCCAACATTACACAGATACCAAAATCTGGTAAAAATAACATAATAAAGGAAACAACAGACCAAGATCTCTGATAAATGCAAATGTAGAAATTTTAGATAAAATACTAGCAAATAAAATATAATACATGAAAAATTATACATTACAGTCAACTGGGGTTCATCCCAGGGGCACAAAAATAGTTCAACATATGCAAATTAATTAACATAATATACTACATAAACAAACAACCAAAAAAGATAAAAACCATATGATTATAGAAAAATATGCACTCGGCGTGGAAGATCAAGCTGGCAGTGTGAAAGGACATCCCTGAAACCTTTCCTGGAAATTACAAGCTGAACAGTCAAAACTGAAAAGGGAATCTCCAACTGACACAGCCTCAGCTGAGATAACCACCTACCTCAAGAAAACACCTAATGGTCAGAGAAAGAAAGGCAAACAGG
>PVJL010009622.1:0-24017 GCA_004026885.1 Lyroderma lyra
GCATCCGTTCTAGTGAAACCCCGCCCCCCGCCCCAGCATCCGTTCTCAGTCCTCATGGACTCCCTGTGTGCCTGCTGGTTCACCCACCCCTGTAGTGGAGAAAACGGCAGGTTCCAGAAGGAAAGGACTCTCTTACGAGATTAGGGATAAAGGGCGGCAAACACAATGCTTTTGTTTTATTTTATTTTATTTTATTTTATTTTATTTTATTTTATTTTATTTTATTTTGGGAAAAGGCCATCAGATTTAGTATTTTTTTTATAAAAGTGTGCTGAGCAAGCAGAGCAAAGAACTCGTTGGTTTTACAAAACGATCCTTTAAAGTTTAGGACATTTCAGAGATCATCCTGGCGCACTGGGAAGGCCTTTTGCTTTCTCTTTTTAATTTGTGTCCCTTCCAGTGAAACTGCTTTTGATTAAAAAGAAACAAAAGTGTTGATAGCTTTGTTTTTCCCTGGTTAACTTGCCACTGATACTGAAACATTTCATAGGAATTCTGCCTATATTAGAAGCTAAATAACAAGAATAATGACAAAAAAAATGAGGAATGACTGTTTAAAATTTATGGCAAGTGACTTATTTTCAATGCCAGTGAAAGATGACAACATTACAGATGAAATTTCCTAGCAGTTTAGCAACTAGAACACGAGTTGTAGATTACATACACTATTCTGGCTACCTTATTGTACTTAAAATACAACAGACTCAAACCCATTGTCTCAGTTGTGACTTAGAGGAAGCAGATAGTTACAGTTTTTCTTATTCTGGTCTTCAGCCCTTTTCTGGTTTTTTTTTTTTTCCCAGACAGAAGGTGTTCTTGACCTACTTACATTACTCTCAGTTTTACTGACCTAAAATTGTGATGACATCGCCAAGTTGGATTTTTTCCTCTGACACATTGTAGTTTGTTCGTTAACACCAAAGGTGCAGTACGTTTAAGAGAAAAAATAGGGTACTGTCAGAAAAACTGGCTTTAGGTTTTGGGAAATACTTTTACTACACAGTAAAACAAGTGGAAAGATTATAATCAAAGCATTTCCATCTTACTTGTAAACAATTACAGCTGTTCTTACATAGATGCCACATTAGAAGACTTGGGGAAATTTACTGGATTCCATTCTAATGCAATTAGAGCTAATTTTGTTCTTTAAATGAATAAAAGGTCAGCTAGTAAATCTAGCTTATCTGGAGTCCAGACTTCAATAAATTGTTTTATTTAATTTGTTGTAAAAGATCTTATCCTTAATGGGTCTAGGTCTTATTAGTTCACTTAGGTTTTAAAATATTTATGACCACCTTTTTAGATATGATTTCAATGATAGTTGGAAAGTTTCTCTCTGCAGTGTTATCAAGGCCCATGATCACTAACTGAGTGAATATAGGAAGGTACTTAAGATTTGTTATCTAGAAAAAGCTGATGCGAACCCTCAGAATTTAAATGTTCTTTAACCTGTGACAGGCAGAGATAATTTAGCTCTCTCTTGGTAACCTTTTGGATATTATCTGACCATAATTTCCCCTAAAGATCAAACTATAATACTCACACTTTCTAGGGTTTAAAAAGAATATGCACCTACTGAAAGCGCTTAGGCTCTTGGTATTACTGACAGCCCCCTGGAAAATTTAAATTCTTCACCTTCTGTCCTCTCCTGTCACTTTATGGGACTGTAGTAGTATTAACATACTAAGGACTGTCTCTTCCTATTCCCACTCCCGCCCTTGTAGCTCGTGAGATGAGCAGTGGTGTCACTGCAGGGCTTCTGTGACTTATAATATCACAGTCTTTTAAAAACATGGTTGCATAAGTCTTCGCACATAGGTGGAGGGATTTGTCACCATGAGCTACTGACTGGCTTTACTCTTTGGGTTCCAGAACTTTCTGACCTCACAGCTAAGCTCCAGGCTCCAAGAAGGAGCACAGCACGTTCCTATCAGAATCCGCTCCTCTTGTGCACGCCCCCACTGCCACCTTTCCTGCCCCCGCCCCCTTCTGTCCCCTCTCCCGCCCCGTGCCCCATTGTTCCCCTTCATTACCTCCTCTCCTAGGGGCCCTACCTTCTCTCCTTCCTGCTCCTCCTGTCTCTCCTTGGACCTTGTTTTTTTCCCATCCGAAAGTGTCACCTTCACCACACTTCCCCGCCAGAGGAGAGAAAGGCTCTGTAACTTCTCATTCCTGCTTCTCAAAGCTGCTGTTCATACGAACTTTCCTCCAGTTTTCCATTCCTAAACCCACTGCATTCTGGTTGCTGCCCCAGAAACTGTTCTGAGGCTTCTCATCAAGACCCTGAAATGCACCTGTAGCACCCGCCGCAGCCTGGCCATACTTTCCGCTGTGTTGGACGTGCTTCTCCCAGGCCCTTTCTGGAACTTTCTGTCCTTTGTCTTTCTGGATATTGCACTTGTCTGATTTTCTCTTACTGTTCCTTCTGTTTTTCTTTTCTGGATTTCCTTTTCTTCCTCTTCTTGCCCTCCGCCAACTTCTCTGTTCTTTCTCTCTGAGTTTTCCTATTCCCCCTGTATATTTCAGAGTTAGGCTATGATGATTCCCAGAGCTTCGTTTCCAGCTCAGCCTTCTCCCCTGAGATGCACGTGCATCTGCCTTGCTAGAAAGATCTGGCTGAACAGACCAGAGCACTTCACACCTCATTTCCAAAACCGAACTTGCCCTTATTTCCCCAAACTCATTCTTTTCCTTATGTTTATCATCTCTTGACCATGAGACCAGAGCCTCCATTTTCAATAAATGTTAGTGATATGGTTCCTTTTAATGCTGACTGTGGGCATGGGTTCTAGGGAGAAATGCTTTTCACCAACATGTCACCTATGTGCTTTTATGCCGTTTGGGTCAAATTAGGTAGAAAAAGCAAAAAGGCTTTTCGAAGCATATTTTTAACAGTGTTAGCTACCTACATATGGAAGTACGTGGCTTTGTGTTTTTTAATCTTTTGTCTGATTATAAAAATAATACATGGTCAGTGTTTTTTGTTTTCAAGATACGCTGTTTAGAAACGTGTAGCTTAGAAAGTGAACATTTCCCTAAACCCCAGTCTCCTGCAGTAAGCATGGGTATTGCTTGGCGTGTATTTCAGCACTTTTTAAAAAAAACAAAGTGGGATTATCTCGCACACAGTTCTATAACTTGTGTCCCGCCCTTTAAACATACATCATAAACGTTTTCCCAGGTCTGTACAATGCGGTATTTTATTTTACTGTTGTATCTTAACTTATTTGTCTTTTCAGTCACCAAATTTTGGACATTTGAGTTCCACATTTTGCTGTAATAAGCATTAGCCTTGTTTTTTCAAATGTCATTAGATACTAGATCAAAGAATTTGAACATTTAAGATTTTTAAGAGATTATTGTGCCAGATTATCATCCAAAAGGCCATACCAATTAAAATTCTCATCGACAATAAATGAGAATGAAGTGACTATGTGTAAGAAGGATAGTTAAGTCTAATGGTTCTGAAATTCTAAGAGACTCTGGGACACTAATATGTTATTTTATATGTAGAGCTGGATTCCTTCTTCTCCCTCGTAGACTTGTGAGTGCAATTTATAGAAATCCTTCTCTGGGAGCTTTTGATTTAAGAAGAGTTAGCAAGATACTTTGGGGTGTCTCTGTCTTGGGTGAATTGAGGGGGTGCATTCTTCATGTATAACTACAAATAATTATTTTCTTTGTGGTAGTGTGTTTGCCTTGGAGTACTGGTATCAAATTAATCTGAGAAAGCGAAATGATAAATATTGTGAATTGATACAGATGTTTGTAAGAATCCAATTTAAAAAACAAACAGTTTTTAAGGCTAATATACTTGGTGTTATTGCCACTGTTAAATTGAGATAATCGAGTGGGCATTTCTCCGTAGTCCTTTGGATAGTACCTTCTCTTTTTGAAAACAAGTGTCTGTTGGGAATCCCTTGTGAATATCTAAGATGCTGCATTGTCTGTGCGCTATACTTACACATTTACTTTGGGATGGATCCCAGAGTAGAAATTCTGTCTATAGAATTTCTTGCCTGTTTTTTTGGTCACTGTGTGAATTTTCTCCAGGCATTTTGTAGACTGTATGGTATCAGCTTAGCTTTGTCCACATTTGTGGCAGAGATGGCCTATTGTGCCTTCGAGCTCATTTTCTACCAGTTTATCAACCCAGAGGAAATTGGCCCAGGGGGATCCCATGTCCATCCCCGAAGGGCCGTTGTAGTCACAGAGCTGTGACGCTCTGCTGGGCCTGGCTCATGTGTCCCGTCTTGGAAGGAGAGGCACGATAAAGCCTACTCAACCACATGGACTGAATGTGGGAGGGGACAGAGGTCTGGAAGCAGAAGGGGAACGAACGCTGCACAGCAATAGGCAGTCACCGCAGATGTCCAGCCTGCAGTATGAACATTGATTTTTTTGTTCTCTACTTGTAGCTTGCTTAGATCTCCTGGTGTGCTAAACGTTGGAAGCCACTAAATTTATTTATATATGTGTACACACATGCACGCGCATATAGATTTATTTGTATTCCTGGTGTTGTGAAACACCTATTCGCATCATTTATTTGTGAATCTTTCCATAAATTTTCTTTGCTGTTGTAAATTTTCTACGAAATATAATATTAGGCATCATGAAATTGCTTAGCCAAATTTAATATTATCTGGTTTGGAATGTCAGTCTATTTGAGGCATTGATAACATTAGTAAGCTTCTTGAAGAAAGACTTTGGAGCATCCGGTGCTGTGTACACTATAGATACTAAATTAAAACTTTTTTGATAGAAACTGCAACCTTTGTGTTACCGTACTCTATGGGCATTTTTTTTTTTTTTTTTTT
The DNA here is from genome assembly GCA_004026885.1 of Lyroderma lyra. NCBI lineage: Eukaryota > Metazoa > Chordata > Mammalia > Chiroptera > Megadermatidae > Lyroderma > Lyroderma lyra. The sequence continues at coordinate 4,821 of PVJL010009622.1, forward strand.
ATGTGGGTATTTCCCTGGCTGGGAATCTAACCCAGGCCGCAGCGTTGACAGCAACAAAGCCTAGCCACTACACCACCAGGGAACTCCCTCTATGGGCATATTTAGAAGCGGGCACCCTAGTTTCTGGAGATTGTAGCATACCAGTAATGTTAACACTGCTGTGAGTAACATTCTCCAGTAATTTCTTTTACATCTCAGTGTTGGTTACAGAACCTTTTGACTTCAGATGCAGATAGTACTAACCGGGTAGAAATGAGACAGTAAGTGGTGCTGGTCCATGACACAGAGTTTGAAAAATAACGCTCCTGGTATATATGTATAAACTACGTCTGTGATACGATGGTCTTACTTGATTTTACTTTAATGACTGTGTGCTATATCTTAAATATAGTATTATTTTAAAATTGATTATAATTAAAAGACCATTAAAATTCCTTTTAGAATCACATTTTTTTTCCTAACAGACCCAGTTGAAATTAACTGTATATATTTTAAAGGGATTGTTTTTATTTAACTATTAGAGTGTGTCTGGCTAAAATTGGACATTGACCTGTTTTTGAACATAGCTTTAATGTACCTTATGACCCAATTGAGGAAATACTGATTTATGTATATATGCGCATGTGAACTAAAACACATAGGAACATTTAGTCTTTAATACTATTAAGCTCATTGGTTCCAAAATAAAAAACAGAATAAGTAAATCATAATTTTAAGGGGTAAACAAGCCATGTCCTAATTTGTCCTCAGCATTCAAAGCAAAGCAAGGCAGAACGTGTTGCTACTTTTTTATTGTTTTCATTAGATTTATAATAAATACAAGGGAATTCGTGTATGCCTAATATTTGGGCCACTTTCAAGGAATGTTGACGGTAAATTTTGAATTACATTCTTTTTCCTGGCCCTTCCTATGTGAGTCACTTTTCTGCGTGCATGCATGCGTACATGAATCAGTACCTGTGCCTTAAAGCATTATTGTTATTACTTAATTTGAAAGAAAAGAAACTAAAACAAGAAAAATAGCCCTTAAATAAGAAGTAAATTTTTTAGATTGCTGGGCCTTGGGTAGTTCTGCTCATCTGTGTCCCGAAGGTAAACACCTGAGTGACACAACTGGGCCCGTGCTGCCCAGGCGGTGGGGTGGGGTGGGGGGCAGAGGGAGGAACGCAGGAACAGGTGCTGCGAGGCCACAGCCCCCAGCCTTTTGGGCCCCAGGGACGCTTTGTGGAAGACAGATTTTCCACAACCGAGCAGGAAGCGGGGGTTTGGGGATGATTCAAGCGCATCACATTTATAGTGCACTTTCTTTCTATTATTATTAATACATTGTGATATGTAATGAAGTAATTACACAAGGAAGCAAAGGCCACCGCTGATCCGACAGGTGGCGAAGTTCAGGCGGCAATGGGAGGAGCTGTGGGGAGCTTCACTGGCTGGGCGCCCTCCCGTCCTGCTGTGCGGCCAGCTTTGGGTGGGGGGGTGGGGAACCCTGCGGAGTCCCATTCTGAGGTCACATTCTCCGAGTCAGATCCAAAACAGTCTTCACAAAAAGAAAAGCTGTGTCCCTCAGGCTGAGGTTTGTAACTTTTCTTGCCCTTCTAGGCCACTCTTGATGTTAGAGGACACTTAGTAGAAAGAAGTTTGAGGAGACAAGAGGACAGACACAGGAAGTCGCCTCTGAAACTCACAACTGTATTCTATCCAGGCCTTTAAGTGCATAGGAGCTGCAGCGACCTTCCCTTTTCCTTCCCTTTTCCCCCTTTAGCTCTCTTTCTTTTGGAATGATCTTAACTTTGAGTGTAACTCTAAAGTCACTGGAACAATTTCAAAAGTCCTTTCCTGCCTCAGACAAAATTTTAGAAACATTCTTTTATTCTGTTATTTATTTATTGCTTTATATTCCCTTGGACTCCTTTAAAAAAAAAAATCGCCTTATCATAAAAGTCCTTTATATGCCAAAGCAACCAAAGTGATTGCTCATTAAGTATATTATTAATGTTTATTATAACTAATTTATTTCTTTGGAGTATAGATAAACATCCTTTTATCTCATCTCATATTTTACAGTTTAACAATTGGACGTGTTCTTTTCCAAGCAAATTAAAATTCTCTTCATTCTCATTTTGGAAGATCATTTCTATTATCAAAGATATGAGATCAAACATATAATCTAAGGGGAGACTGATACTGTCAGGAGATGACATGCATCAGACTATATATAAATGTGTGTGAATATATATTTCATACTGTCAAGTATAGAATATGTATGTATATAATATATTCACTTATTATTTTAGCCCACAAAGATGAAATGTGTGTGCATATCTGTATACATATCACATGCTATAAATATATGTAATATATTTTCCCCTGCTTTTTACAAAGGAAAGTAAGTATTTAAAAGCATGGTGATTTGCTGAGGACCCAGCAACTATTACCAGATTTTAATATATTTCAAAGGTGTGGTAGTGGATTCTCTGAGCATGACTTCAATAATAACTGAATTTATAATACTCCAGTGAGATACAAATCTTAATCACAATCTTGCTCATTTCTCAAGTTCACTGAATGTCACCTTATTGCTTTTAATGTTTTCAAAATACTTGGGGTATTACTTAATCCTACAGTGAATGAATGGATGAATGTTTATCTTTACGGTTAACCTGCAACTTTAGCCTATTTTCTAAGTAGCAGCCTCTTCTGTAGCCCCTAGGCTCCGTGACGGTAGGAGAAGTAAGGTCTCATCTGTGCTGAATGTTCACTTGGGTTTGGCTCAGCTTTTCCTAACACAAGCACCCTCTGATTCACTTGAGAGCTGCAGAGCCTTCCCGAAGTCACAGAACGCTTTAAAAGTTCTGACTGCAGAGCCTTGGGTTTTGAAAAGGACTCTGACAGTGCCCTAGACAACACCCTTAGCTTATAGTTTTAGAAAACTGATCTGCACTTAACAAATATTAATTTTCTTTCTGTACATAATACAACTATGTCAAATGGAACAGGTGATAAACTTGAGTCAGTCAGATGTTGGTTCTTACAAACGTTGATATAAATAATCGTTATAGAAGGTAGAAAATGTTAAAGGCTATCAGACATATAGCTAAAATTATATAGAAGTTCGGGGAGATTCCTTCCTGCTAGGAAGGGTTCAGAGAGCCTTGTGAGGAGTGGAATTTGTGTAGAGTCCTCACTGATCACTAAGATTTGGAAATAGAGAAATGTGAACAGGGAAAACAAAAGCAAAGATGTGTTAAGGCCAATAGTCAAAGTCCATTCTACCCTGAGGAAGTTCAATAGTACTCTGTTGATGTAGCAGTACGTATGTGCCCTGGCTTCCTGGAGTCTTAGGATGCTCCGTCATTTGGGCTCAAATGCATATTACCAACATTTAAACATTTTTTATTATGAACTTTTTCAAACATAAAAAAATAATAAACTTTTATATGCCCACTAGTAGATTTAGCACTAGTAGATTTAGCAACAACAGATTTAATGTTGCCATACTTGTGTGATTCTAATCCTTTTGTGTGTGTGTGTGTGGCATTTCCAAGCAAATCCAACCCCCCTGTCATTTTCTTGTATAATCACAATACCATTATCTACATCAAATATGTGAACGTTTTTCTTGCTGTTATCTAAACCCAGTTCCTCTTCCGATTACTCCATTTGTCTCAAGAGATTTTTGACAGTTGGTTTGTTGGAATCAGGATCCAAACCAGGCGTCAATCTCCTAAGTGTCTTTCAGTCTAGAGCCCCAGGCTCCACCCTCTCCCCTTTCCCCTTTTTGCCACACATTTCACTTCCCAAAGAGCCCAGGTCATGTGTCCTCACTTTCTGGATTTCTCTGTGTACTTCCTTGACGTGTCATTTACATCGTTGTTCTCTCCCTGCAACAGGCACTTAGCTCTAAAGACGTAGTGCTCGGAAGATTCCATGAGATCAGACTCACTTGCTTTTTTGACAAGGATAGTTTGCTGCTCTGTATTTCTTATTGCCCGTCATTCAGCAGACACATAATGTCTGACAGTTGCATCTTAGTGATACTAGGTCATTTATTTCACTAGGAGTTGTGAGACAGTAGACTTTTATTAATGCATTCATTCCTTTCATGTTTATTATCGAGCTCCTTCAATAAAGGCAAATTTCCTTTTGGTTACCCAGAAATACAGTCGACACGGAGAAAACAGGAGAAATGCGTAATTCTCTCTCCTTGCCAGATTTCAGTGTTAAGAAGTTGGGGGAATTAGTGCCATAGTTACTTCCTGCGGTGACGGGTGAGTTTGAGTTCTGGAAAGTTCTCCCTCTCTCCTTTATTCTTTTTCATGTTCATGCATTGTCTCATCTTGGCCAGTGGGAGTGCCTTCCTGTTGTCCTCTGGATTTCAGCACAACCCCATTCATCTCTGATAGCTTCCCTTCCTCCTGAGACAAATGTTCCAGGTTCGGCTTGCAGACTTCCTGCCACATACCTGGAATTAGTCAGCCCTTCAGGGTCCTTTCTGTGGGAAGTCATTGCTCCCGGGCCTGCAGTGAGCGGACAGAGCTCGGAAATAGGTGTTTGAAAAGAAACAAATTATGAGTTTTTACCGTCATTTCCAGTTGAGAAGGCTGTTTGATGAAGTTAAAGATTAAAATTGTTCTCCATCTCTTGGTTCTTAAAATAAATCCACTGGGGGTATAGGACCTGAATACTGTCCTGATGTCCCCCGAAATGATCTTTTCCCCCATGTGGTGGTGTGTCACCAACTTGATATGCACTGAGTTGCATTCATTCCCATTTATTGCAAACTTGCAGGCAATTTTATGCATTTAATTTTCTGAGCATGTAAAACGTTTACTTGACTGCAGAGTGAAATTCGGTAATGAGATCAGAGATGTGATCAGAGAAGTCCAGCTTCCATCCCCTCCCCCCCTGCCCCTTACGCTCCTTTCCCTACAGCTACCATTTTTCTTTCCTTTTATTTATTATTATTATTATCCTTCTGGCATATCTTTTTGTAACTGTGAGGAAACGTACATTATTTATTTATCTGAGTATTTATGCCCTTTTAGGGTACTTCACAGATTTTGAATATTTGGCAACAGAAGTACAATCATTAGGGCATCTCGGTTGGAAATGGAGATCCTATGATGGCCATGTTTTCCTCTAATTACTCCATGCAGTTTGTTTCATGTTTCAGATAGGTCATGCCTGAATTAAAAGATAAAATGTTTGCCACTTGATTTGTATTTGGGCTGTGACAAGATAAAATACCCATTTTGTGAGAGGACATGAATATTCAGGAGGCGAGCCGCGCGAGCTCGAGGAATGCAGCCCATTTACCGCTGTGTTGTAATGCTCCGCGTGCTGGAAGTTGAGCCGGAGGGATCCGAGTAAGAAGTGATGATTAATTGGAAGAATCAGCATGAAACTGACTCCCGGAATTGTCTTTGGGTATTTGTTCCTTTGTTCAGATGTGAAGTATGGAAGTGACTGTGCTACCATTTGGCATTTTAACGACCGATTCTCTAAAATATAATTTCTCCTAAAGGCTGACTATTTCCTTATATTCCTAAATGAGATCAATTAATTACTTGGTATATCTTCTGATCCTGCGTTAACAAATGACCCTAAAGCAGGGGCTCTCAGCCTTCCTGACGCCACGACCCTGTAATACAGTCCCTCACGCTGTGGTGACCCCCACACAGTTATTGTCGTGGCTGCTTCATAGCTGTCATGTTGCTGCTGTTATGAATCGTCATGTAAACATCTGATACGTGTTTTCCGAGGGTCTGAGGCGACCCCTGTGAAAGGGTCGTTGGACCCCCAGGTTGAGAACCGCTGCCCTGAAACGTAGCAGCTTTGTAAAGCAAACCATTTGGACCCTGTGGGTCGGGAATTTGGGTGGTTCCAACTCGGACCTCTAGTTAAGTCGCCGCCCGGGACCGCCGTCCTTGGAAGGGCTCCCCAGACCCAGAGAGCGTGGGCACCCACCCGTGTCCGTGGGTGGGAGGCCTCACGACGCAGCCACCGGCTTCCCCAGAGCGAGTGACCCGAAGGACCGCGAGGCGGGAGCGGCAGTGTCTGTGACGCAGCTCGGATGTCCCACCCCGAGTCACCCGTGTCACCCAGTGTGGCAGACGAGGCGGCGGGCCTGGCTGCTAACGCATCCCTTTAAACTAGGAGTAAAGCAAAGCTCTGACGTTGCTGCATCCAGGGACCCAGCGGGGCGGCTCCGCGGCAGTCTCAGCTGCTGCCGTGTCAGTGGCCTCGTCTGTGGGAGCGGGGCATCTGCTTGAGCTGCTACTCCACGGGTGCCTGCTCTTTCTGGGGCTGAGTGAGATTTTAGATCTGAAGGAATGTCCGTTGTGGCTTCAGGGACATGTTTTCCATCCGTGTCTGTGTTTTCCTCCGGAACATTGGAGAGCTTCCCTGTTGGGAGTCCGTGTAAAATTCACGGAGGTGAGTGCCGTCCTCCCGCCGCGGCTGCTCCCTCCGGAGGGTGAGTCAGTGAGCCGTGGCGAGGGAGCTCTTGGACTCCGTGCGCAGGCAGTGGGCCGTCCCTCGGCCCCCGACAGTTTGCACACAGCCGCCGAACAGCGAGGCTCCTTACACTCCCCTGCAGACGCATCCAGTGAGTTCGCCCCTGCCCCCGTGGCTGGGGCGCTGTGCGGCCTTGGCTCGGCAGTGACTTGTCACGCTGCGAGTTTGCGTTACAAGCCAAGCGGCTCATGACCCATTCTATTTATCTCACCGTTTTGTGGTGGGGAAACAGGTAAAGAAATCCTACTGCAGATCCCTCCTTCTGCACGTTTCATGAATGCCGCCAGTGTTTAGAGCAGTTCGGGCACGTGGACCAGATCCTGGAAGAGATGTAATGTTAGCAGCGGGGAGCCCCTGCGGGGCGCAGCTGGGGCTGCTGGGCCTTACTCTGCCCGCGCTGCGTCCTCAGCAGCAGGCCAGGACAGCTCACGGGGCGGTTGTGTAGGGGGAAAGCTGATACTTCGGGGGTGGGGGGGATAAGGAGAAGCAGCGCCCTGTTTAGAAGCTCGCCCCAGGGAAGATTGGCGGGGAAGGCCAGTAGGAGTCCAGCGTGGTCACCTTAGGGGAGCGATGGCAGTGTGTCGCACCAGTGATGAGGAATTATATCATGTCGTATTGTTAATTTTTTGTGTGTAATGTTCAAAATTGAAGAGATTATAAAAGGGTTGTGTATCCATTTACCACAAAAGTACTCCTCCTTAACAGCTGAAATCAAAAATAACTTTCAGACCCAGTGGATACTCTCGTCAAATTCAAAAGAGTCGGTAAAAGTAAGTCACTCCTGTGCCTATGTAATACCAGTCTAATAGCTGGGACACAGGACATCAGGACGTGTCTCAGCAGTCAGTACCCACTTGAATGCTTGTCCTTTTGTGACTCACAAACTTTGAATGGGAAATGTATACATTTAAAGCAGTGATTTAATTGAATTGGAGGGGAATATTAGGCACTTTGGAAGGATTATTTTTATTATGTTATTTTCATCCAAGTGCCATGTCTCTAAATTGAAAGATTAGAAGACATGTAAAGTAGATGTTTCTGCGATGTCGGGTACCGCCCCCTGGATGAGTCAGCAGTCTCTGTGTCCATCGGGGGTACGCCGGTGCTAACTAAGCCATTCTCCTGGGCCCGTTCCAGGCCTTCTAGATGAGGGAGAAGAGGAGAAAAACAGAAAGCAAAGGGGGATGGGAGAGCAGGCGAGGGAGGCAAAGAACACTCGTTGTGTTTGGTGTAGCTTAAACCAGCTGAAAAGCACTTCCAGACAAGAGAACAAAACCGTCGTCATGTCCTTGCACCTTGGGGATCGATCTGAGGATGAGGAATTGGGATCCATACTGGGAGACAGAAACCCCTCACGGAAGGAGTGTGGAAGTGAGGCAGGCGGGAAGACTAGGGAAGACTGGCCTATTTTAAAACCTTTTAAACGGACAAAAATATTTAAAAGTAAAATATTTGTATTAGGCATTAAGCTTATTGAAGTTGATGAATATGGATTAAGACACTTGAATACGGCAGATAATAAGATATTAAGACATGCTTTACCTCTTAAGAACTGGACTACCACGTGTGGGTGGTAGAAACAGGTATGCACGTAATGCGGGTACGGCACAACCGCAGATGTCGTATTTCTTTGAAGAGACCCAACACTATGAACCAACCTTAATATCTAAAGACTGTCCACACTTATGATCTTAATTATGTACAAAAATAGCATAGCTTTATGGTGTCCTCCTCCCTAGACCTTTTTCTTATTGATCTCTGTTAATCATGATATACTCAATTTAGATACACTGATAGAGCAGCTTTTTGATTCAGCTTGGGACTTTTATTCCACAAGTTTGCAGGTAGACTGTGGTCAACATTTGTCCAGAGGGCTTTAGCCAAGCCATCATATTTTCTGAGCAATCCATTACGGTATGACATACGTGCACCAACTGACCAAATTTATAAAGGTACAACTCAATAAAACCAATGTTTAAAAATTCCCAGCAGCATGTTAGATGTGTATGTTGTGACACGTGCTTTTAATTTATTCATTATTTTTGCTGTTGTTAATTATAGATAAACCGAAAGGTCCCACCATATACCATGGCTAATTTCTGGACATCTTGGTATAATTTTTTTTTTAACTTTTTAAAAAGTATACACTCTTACATTCTTGTTTGCTTCCCCCCACACACACACAAAAATTGGATCCCATTATACATACTGTCTGTAGCTGGTGGGCGGGGGGTGGGGGTGCATATATATCGTGTGTGTGCGCGCTCTGCGCTCTTCAGATGACAGCATAGCATTTTGCTCATTATCATTTGTCTTATCAGATCTCTTTGGGGAGTATTTTAAATTATAGTCATTTTAGGTTTTTTGTTTTTTTGCAAGCATAACTATACTACAAATAATACTCTTTACCCCTACCTTTGCATAGCGGTCTAATTATTTTCTCAGGATAGATTTCTAGATGTGGAATTTGTGGTCAAGATTTGCATGTTTTTAAGGTTTTGGTAACCATTCAGAAATTCTGTGCCAACCACCCCTCCCATTCTCCCATCTCGACAACACTAGGTGTGTCAGTCTTTCTAGTCTTTATCAAAAGTTGGTACTTTCTTGTTGTTTTTATGTTCATGGCTTTGATTACCATGAACATTGGACATTTTTTCCTGTCTCCTGGCTGTGTGTGTTTCTTCTGTGTCACCTGCTTGTGTCCTTTACTCATGTTTTAATAACAGTGCTAGTCTTTTGGTTTTGATTTGAAAGAACTCATTACATGCTAAGGACTGAACCCATTTTTGTGTATGTCACACGTAATTTTCTTCATTTTGCCGTTTCCCTGATAACTTTGCCTATGATGTTTTACAATGCAGTCGGTGTTTCCTTCATGCTTTCTGCTTTGGGCGAGATGCTTGGAACGTCGTCCCCTCTCCTGAGATTAAAAACCTGTTTGCTTACTCTTTGGGGTATTTTTATGGTTTTATGGTTTGTTTGTTTTACCAAATCTTTAATTCCTCTAGAATTTATGGTTTGTGATGTAGCTGTAATTTGAGTTTTCTTTTTTCCAAATTAATGACATTGTCTTACAACTCAGAGCTAATTCTCACTTCCATATGATCATTGTCTATTAGAGCACATGAATATATAAAACTCATTTTAAATAATAGGTTCAGCTGTTACCTCCAACATTTTCCACTAGAATAGCTAACAAATCATATGGAGTTGAAATAAAATGATAAAAGGAACAAATTCTTTGCAAGCAGTTGTCCATGTCGCATCCATCAACTCTGAGCATCTCTCTCTGTAATGCACGGACTTCGCAGTCAGAAAACCAACCAAGATATATGAAGGTTTGAGCAGAATAACAAAACTGACCCCATGGACATTTTAAAAGCTCTGTGTTCACTAACTACAGATGACTCAGTCATCAGGACACAGAGAAAGGAGCTTCTCTCCAGTAACCTCTTCCTGTCGGTATCCGCGGTTTTTGGGCTTGCTTCCGCCTCTGCTCAGAGCAGGTCGCACACCTGCCTCCTGTCCTTCTGTTCTGTCCTCCTCCCCAAGCCCAGCACTGGGGGGGGCCTGCGTTCTCCCAGGCTGCAAACCTGCGCCTGCAGGTCCTTCACTTCCTCTCCCTCCCTCTCCTCCTTCTTCGCTGCTGACCCGTCTGCCCCACCGTACTGCCCATGCGGGTGCGGGTTTCCCCTGTAGTTCCTATTGGCTAGCTAAGTGTGCATCGTCTCACCTAGTCATTACCAGGTCCCTAAGTACTCATCTAGGAAATCACTATTCTCAGGGCCAACTCGTGTGTTTGGTTTGCTGGATTAGTCCGGTGTAACGCAGGTGCCTACGAAATGCCAGTGACCGCGGTAGAGGCCGAGGCCACAGAAGGGAGAGGGCTGTCCGCTCCTGGAGGAGCTGTCCGTGCAGCAGGGGTAGCAGACGCGTGAGCGTCCTCTTTAGTTACTCTTCAGCCGCATGAACCTTCTCTGTCAGCTCCTTTCTCTGTGTCCTGACGACTGAGTCATCTGTAGTTAGTGAACACAGAGCTTTTAAAATGTCCATGGGGTCAGTTTTGTTATTCTGCTCAAACCTTCATATATCTTGGTTGGTTTTCTGACTGCGAAGTCCGTGCATTACAGAGAGAGATGCTAAAGTCTCCAGTTTGTGTCTGTGTCTTACAGCCTCATCAGTTTGGTTCTATATATTTTAAGGATATATACGTAAATTTTAAATTGTATCTTCCTGGCACACTGGAACATTGTAGCACTATAAAGTGATGAGCTCATTGTCACAGCCCACATTTGCCTTAAAATCCGTCGGAGGATAGGACACTGTTCTGTCCTCTTGCGCCTCTTCATGGCTAGACGGGGTCATAAATAGCACAGAGTCGGGGTTCAGTGTTTTACCCACACTGACCGCTGAGTCATTTACGTAATCTCCATGATACAGTTACTGATATTTGAGTTAAAATCACCTCATTTGGGGCTTTCTCCTTCTGCCTTACTGTTTGTTTCTTTTTCTCTCCTTTCTCTCCTTCTATCAGATTGGTTATTTTTTATCAATCTGTTTTTCTCCATACTAATTTAGAAGTTATACATGTTCCTTGTGCCTAATATTGACACAGTTATCCTCGATATTACCACATTTTAAAGTGAATACCTTTACACCCCCCTCCAGGTAATGGGAGACTGTTAGAATACTGCGTCAGCTCTGTGTACCTCCTGCTGGTTTGTGCCAAACTTTAAGAAAGCACTTTAAGAAAGGGAAAAATCTATTAAAATGGCAATACTCAGCATATACCGATAACAAAAGACGAACACAAGTCACGTTTGACGTCTGCAATGACAAGCGGTGCTCCAGGCGGTGACGGTCAGTGCTTATTACATAATGCATAGGTAACTGTATCGCTTACGGTGTGTACATTTTTTGGGCACCCGACACTTTATTCTTTTTTATAATTCCACAACACATGTTGTTGTTTTCTTCCGTCAGTGTCTGTTTAACCTTACCAACGTATTTATCGATCTTCCCTGCATCTCAGACCTTCTGATAGGAGAGCACCTTCCTTTTCCTGAAGATTTCCTTTAGAGCAGATGTGCTCAGAGTGGGGTGCGTAGGCCCTTGGAGAGTACACCTGTTTAATAGTTTGTATGGAAGTGGACAATAATGAATAGGAAATACTCATAAAACACTTTGCTCCATGCTAAATTGTGATCATTGTCTTGAGGAAAAGCATTTGTGTAATTGTTTAAATTGCAAGCTGAACTAACTGCTTTGCTTACAAAATACCATTTTTACTTGAAAAACCAACTGACAAACAGTGGTTATTCAGACTTGGCTATTTGGCCAGGATTTTCCCAAAAATGACCACAGTAAGCCTGTTATTTCAAAGAAAAGACCTGACAGTATTAGAATAAATTATAAAATTCAAGCTTGTAAATAAAACAATAGAAGCTTGGAAAACATCATGACAACTTGACAGCTCATCGATACTTTCAGAAATTTTTATGAGATGGATGGTAACACCAACAAATGTGATTTTTTAAAATATTATATAATAAAACGTGTAACTTAGGAAGATAAGCATAATTCCAAATGGCCAGTGCATGATTTGTAAGACCAGACATGGGTAAAATAGCCATTCAACATGCTAGACAGATCAATGGATTTTCATGTAACAGAACATGAAAAGCTTTTGATATGGATTCAGATTGTGTATCACAGCTACCTTTTAAGAAACTGCCACTTGTTGTATTTTGATACAATATCAAAGGAGAATTTATACAGTTATCTGAAAAGGCCATTAAAATACTTCTCCCTTCTCCAATTATATAAGCATACATGTTCTCAAAATCATTTTCACTTAAAAAATTGATATATATCATCTGTTAACATGTAGTGTGTTTATTATTGCTACTTTTCAAGGAGTTACTAAACAGTAATACTTTTAATTTATTTCCATTTTTAATATGGTAAATAGTCACAAATAAATTCACATAAAAGTTCTTTGGGCTTCTCAGTAATTTTTAAAATGGTAAAAATGTAAAAAAAAAAAATATTGAGAATTGCTACTTTAGAATTCCTTTCAGCCAGTGTCACTGGTGGCAAATCCTCACATGTTGCCTGCCTGAAAATATTTTTAATCCATCCTTTTTCTTGAAAGATGCTTTCAAAGACAAAATTTCTTTTTCTTCAGAGCACTGAAGATGTTGTTCCACTGTCTTCTAGATTTATTATTGCTATTAATAAGTCAGCTGTCACCTGTTTCTTCTTTAAAAGTAATTATTCCTTTTTCCCTCTGGCTGCTTTTCAGACTTTTCTCCTTGTGATGGTTTATAGTTTAACTCTGGTGTGTCTAGGTACAGATTTCTTTTTATTTATCTTGCCTGGGACTTGTTAGGCATCTTATGTCTGTGGATTGGTATCTTTCATCAGTTACTTAGAAGTCTTGGATATTCTTTCTTAATACTTTGCCTCTGCTCTACTTTCTCTCTCTTGAATTATGATTATGTGTATGAATTAGACCTTTTCATTGTAGTCTTTTTTCCTGTCCAGGCTATGTTCTACATAATTTCTTCTAGTATTCAGTGTATAGTTCTCCCTTCTGTTGAACTTTAAATTTTATTTACTGCATTTTTCATTTCTAGATGGTCTGTTCTTTTCAGATCTACTGGGTCACTCTTTATAACCTCCTGTTACCTGCAGATAATTTCAAGCTTTGCCTTTTATTTTTTAGACATTGTAAGCAGTTGTTTTTGTAGTTGATTAATTCTAGTATCTGTGTTCTCTGTGGGGCTCTTTATGCTGTCTGTTCTGTCTTCTGCTTCTCTCTGATGCTGCCTTGTGCATTTGATATGTTTGATTATTCTTGATTCTCTGCTGCTCTTTTTCTCAAATAATTATCTATGTTAATAACATGAGACCTAGATTTTAAATTAGTTCCTCCCAAGATGATTGGTGTTGGGTGCCTGGGTACATTACTGGTCTAAATGACTTTAAATGTAATGTCCTGGGCCACCAGACCTGAGAACGCATGAAGTTCTGATTCATCCTCAGTTAATTGGTGTCGCCTATTGGAGCCTGTACTATGGGGAGGACGCTGTTAGACTTCACACTCCAGCAGGCCCTGGGCTGGAACCTCTTTATCAGAACCAGTGGTCAGATTCGCTTATGCGCAAACGCCCTCAGCTCAAACATCTGTATTCTTTGCAGTCCGGCACAAGTAACGCCCGGACTTGAGTTAGGATTTTATGAGAAAATCTAATGTATTGTAATACAAATACTGCTCCCTTTTTGTGAGCTGGTAATCTACACCAAATCTTTTATTACAAATACCAAATCTTTTATTACAAAATCATAAGAATGTATGGTTATGATTTTGTAATAAAATCGTAACTAAAGTCCTGATGTTGTTCTGCCGGACGCTGTACTTACCTCCCTGGGATCCTGCTTTTTCTTTCGTTTTGGTTCCATCACCCATGTTTTAAACCATTTATAGGAAAGCTGTCTTCAAAAATAGTGTGTTTAAAAATTTTTGTCTAACCATAAAAATAAGGAGCGCTTGCCCTGTGGATAGAAGCGCCGTACTAATTCTTTGGAACTCCCACTTTGTATGTAGGCAGAGCTCATTCAGTAAGTGCCGAGTCTGTGTAGCATAGTGGTGAAGGTCCTGGTTCTGAAATCAGACTGCCTGGGTTTAAAATCCCGGTTCTGCCACACCGTACACTGTCTGTGAATTTGCGCAAGGTACTGAATCTCTCTGTGCCTGGGTTTCTTCGTCGACAGAAGGAATTAATGACAGTGCTTACCTCATTTGGCTGTTGTGAGGATGGAGTGAGATAAAGTACACATATTCACTGTTACTTGTGTGAATCATTTAGCGAGCGTCTCCTGCACAGTCTACATTAAATTCTCGTCTTCGGCTGTGTTCATCAGGATGGTGCTCACACTTGCATGAAACAGGCAGAGAGCAATTAGGCAGCAGTAATTATTTGTTTACATAATGATGACATTTTTGCAGTAACTTAAATGTTTTATAAACTTCTGATCAGAATAGCAGCAAATCAGTGTTTTTTGGTGGAGGTGGTTTGAGAACAAAGAACTACGCAGGCTGGTACTGATGGTGCCGGGGGTTGTCATGAGCGACAGCCAGGACGAGAATGCTGGTGCCAACACTTTACATCTGTCCATGTTGGTGATGTGTTTCTCTCTATTCCGGCTCTCAGGGGCAGTTATGTGTGTTTCTACTCTGTGGATCAGAAGAGCATAGCCTGAAGAATTGGCTGTGGAATCGTAGAAGGGGATGGGCTGGTGCAGTCATGTTAGAGGGCAGCTTGGGGTTCCTTGGAAGGGTGGGAGTGTGCGTATCCTGTGACCCAGCGCCTTCTTTTCTAGGAACGTGGCCCGGGGAGATTCCAGAACATACTTATACTTAACGTATAACATTTACGAGGTAATATGTCCTGCACTCAGTAAGGCACTGGGCAGAACCTTTTTGGCTTAGTCACACCATGGAATACAATTTAATAAGTACATTAAGTAATATAGGTCATATGTATCAACGTGGATCAAGCAAGAGACCTAAAACTAAATGGGTAACTAGGAGACAAATATGTAATGCAAACCCTAGAGATTATAGCCAATAGTACTTACTGTAAACTTCAAAGTTGCTAAGACGAGATCTTAGCATGTCCCTACACACAAAAAAATGGTAATTATCTGGCATGATAAAAGCATTAGCTCGCCATCATATTGCAACTTACAAATGTATCAAACCAGCACATCTCTCATTGATACAATGTTATATGTCAGTTATACCTAGGTAAAACAAACAAACAAACAAACAAAAATAACTGAGGAAAGTTGCTTACTTACAAAGGATAGTTTAGTGTCATCTTGCTTATATAGCTGAAATGCATGTAACACCAGCACAGTGCATACTACGTATAGGTATCTACAAAGGCAGAACAAATGCCAAGAACAAAATTCCGGAAGCCTCCCCACCTGCTGAGGACGGTGGTGGTTACATCTGGAAGGGCGCGGGCGATTGTAAGCCAGTACCGCAGAGGGCTGGCATCTGTCATCTGTTACCTATGCTGTCTGCTGTTTTCTCTCTGCCTGAAATGAGATGTAATGTTTTTTTGTTTTGTTTTGTTTTTCCAAAAAAAGAAACTTTAAAAAAGAAGAAGGGGAAAAAGAAGAAAAGAGTTGTGGAGTCAGGAAGGCCTTGGTTGAAAGGCTGCCACCATTTGCCCAGTCCCTCTCTCTCTCTAACCCTGTGTCCTCGTCCATGAGATGGGATCACTGCGGTGTCTGGGAGGTGTCTGGGAGGCAGCCCTGAGGACGAGATGAGATGATGTATGCCATGTGCTTAGTGTAGCATCTAACTTCCTCCAGGCGCTCAGTAAACCATACTTACAAGTGACTTGCCCATGGTCATAGCTAGCCTGTAGCAGGTCTAGGAGTTGGACTCAGAAACCCTGACTGAGTCCAGGGCCCCTTCCCTGCCGTGGGTGTTGTTGATGAAGACACAGATCAGCATTGCACAGCTCTGATCATTGGTGACATCCGGCGGGGGGCTAGAGCTGCGCTTTCTCGCCGGGGATCCACACGTCACGTGTGCGGCCTGACGGTCTCGTCTCGTCCCCAGCGCGATGCTGAGCGAGCTGAGAGGTGGAGCCTTGAACCCCGAGGTCTGTAGCTACTTCGGGGCTCCGCCAAAATGTGTTTGGCTATGAGCAGAACCGGTCAGGCCGTGCTAATGTTTTTAAATGCTTCATCGGTCTCCCCTGCCCGGTTTTGACTTTCCCCTTTCTCTCTCGTCGGCAGCGTCATCAGCAAGGTGGTTCCCGCCCCCGAGGCCAAGCCAGCTGCGCCTCTCAGTAGACCCAAGACCCCGCCGCCCGCGCCCGCCCCGTCTGCGGCGCCCGTGCACGTCAGCCCCGCCCCGGTGCCCGGGCCGCTCGCGCAGGCCAGCGTGTCCCCTGCCGTGATGCCGCCGCCGGCCCCCACCGGAGCCGGAGCCGCAAGTTCCAAGGCCCCTGTCCGCAGCGTGGTGACGGAGACGGTCAGCACTTACGTGGTGCGCTGCGCTTTTTCTCTACCATTGAAGGAAAGTCACTGAAGCGCTTACTCCTCCATCGTGAGGGTGTTTCCAATGAAAGCGCAATGTCATGTGTATCTTTATCGAGTGTCCGAGGCAGGTGTTTATGACTGGAAAGGTGTCTCCATTGCGTTTTCCAGCTTTTGGCTGCAAAGTATTATACCGCAGTGTTTGCAAAGCCTCCGTACACAGTGTCAAAGCATTGTTTGTCTTGATACTGTTGTAGAATAGGGCTCTACAGATACACAACAATATCAATGTGTAAATACGGAGGAATGGTGGGAGTTAAATCCCACATGGAATTTCTAGCTCAAGTAATTCTCTCACTCAGGAGTATAATGTACGCAATGTGCACAGATCTGGTGGGCCCGTGGCTGTTTCTGAGTAACCACACTGATTATAGGATTTCATTGGCTAAACTCCAGGATGACAATGAACTTTCAGATCAGGAGCTTCCTGAGTATCGGAGCCTGATTTCAGACAGCAAAACTTAGCTTGTTGAGCGAGTTTGGCAGCTGACATTGCCCCGACCTGCCAGCCCACAGATGTCTTAGATCTTTCCGAACAATGTGGTTGGAAAGGGGTGGGGCAGGGTTCATGATCCTTGTTATAAATCATGCAAATATTACAGCTCTTCAAGGCATTTTGGAAGGACATTTCAACAGATCATTAAATAGTTAAGGCACTATACAGAGGATAAGAAGATCTGGAAATACTGCGAGAGGATATCAAAGACATGAAAAATTAACAGAAGAATATTAAATTGGGAATTCAAGACAAAAACAGAGGTTGTGATAGGAAAGTCTCTGGGCACCCAATGAGTCCAGTCCGTTCAGGGACAGTGGCTGTCGGTGTTTAATTGAAGCCACTTCACCCCTGGGTGGGTCGATCAGGAAAGATTTTATATTTAACCTCCTCCACCTCCGTTTCTTTGTCTGTAATTCGGGGGGGGGGGGGTGTGAGACTTGAGAATTGTTCTAGTATGCTCTAGCCCTAAAATTCCTGATTGTCCAGTGGCTTTTTGAGCTACCTCCTTGCAGATGAACCAAGTTTTTGCACAGACAGATGGAGGATGATTTGGAGGGAAGACACAGGCTGTAGAACAAAAAAGCTGATTTTGTCACTGCCTAACAGTGTCGCTGAGCTGTCACTTACAGTCCCTTAGCTGTGTTTTGCCCACCCTTAACGTGCCCAAGGTTGTTTTAGGGTGATAAATGAAGTAGATGTTGGAAAGAGTTCAACAGGTTGTCAGGTGATCGGTATTAGTTATTCCGGGTGCCATGGCAGATCTCTCGTGTAGCCACAGATCACAGCCCCCTAACCTTAGGAGAGGTCAGCCAGCAGTGGGCTGGCCGTGCCTGACCACCTCCGGACACGAGGTGCTGGGCCGGCCTGAGCCCCGGACAGCCTGCACGTGCTAACTGGTGGCTCTCTCCCCTGGAAATGAGGGGGCTGAGTCAGAAGCGGGGCTGCTGCAGGTTCCTTGAGGAAGCTCTCGGGTGAACTCGTTGGCCTCTGTGGAGACGGGTTCAAACACGGCAGGCCTGGCAGCACCCAGCGCAAGGAAACGTCTGTGCCCCCAGCACACCCGTCGCACACCAAGAAGGCCCTGTCTCTTCCATGTTTGATAGTGCAGGAAGAGACCAGACCTTGCAAAATAAGCTGGATGAAATTATCTGCTGGGTCGTAAACACTTGGACGTTGGTCGTTTCTTCTGAATTGGCCCAGCTGATGGGGACCATGAGGAAGTGGGGCAGCTCAGCACGTCTAGTAGTTAGAGCTGCTGAGTTCACTCAGCTCCAGCCCAGCCCGGGCTTGTAGCAAAACGATGCTAACGTGTGTAGCTCTTCGGCCTCCTCGGTCCCTTATTTCATTTGCCCTTTAGTGATTATACTTTACTGAAAATGTCACAAAGGGAATGGAAAGTTACTTAGTAACAACTCTTTTATATCCTTGATCTTATCAGCGTGTTCAGGAGGAGGGTTTGGCTAATAAGTAATCAGGTGAGTGTGCGCATTTGGCGTGTGTAGTGACTCCGTGCCTGTGATTGTGACGGAGGCACCGACATGGAGTTGAGCTCCTGAGCATTCAAAGTATCCGTGGTTACCGCCACAAAGCCCCTCACCATTAGGAACCTCCGTGTTTACAGCATTTCCTTAGATAAAGGTGGCTCTAGTCATGTGATTCACAGAAATTATTATAAAATGATTTGTTTCTGTGAGAGTTTAAAATACTCATAGGAAGGAAGTGTTGGAGCACTGAGCACTTAGGAGCTGTTCTTTGTGTCATGTGATCCCAGAGGAGGGTTGACCATGACTGTGGCTTTGATGAATTAAGTGCTGTATTTTCTTTAATTTGTCGGTTTGTTAGGTTCACCGTATGAAGTAATCATTCTCCTCCTGCCCTCCCTTTGGTTCTTTCCCCCATTCCCTCTCTGTCCCCCTGCCGCCACCGCCCCCCCCCCCAAACTCTCAGATCCTAGATGAGTGGGGAAATCAAATCTGGATCTGCCCGGGATGCGACAAGCCTGATGACGGGAGTCCCATGATCGGCTGTGACGGCTGTGACGACTGGTACCACTGGTG
>PVJL010009622.1:24117-55724 GCA_004026885.1 Lyroderma lyra
GCGAAGCAGAGTCACTGAGCCAGTGCATGTCGTTACTAGTTGGAAAAATCGAGAGTGTTTAGACTGCTGTCTTTCAGCCCAAATTGTGAATGCGTTGCTTAATGACATACCCATACGAGACAGAAAGGAGACCTAGGGGCTCCCCTGTTGGTTCTCCCCTTTTCCATGAGTTGCTGAGCCTGACAGTGACACCGAGGTGACCCCTTTGTCAACATGCCGCAAACTGCGGAAACAGAGACGGCCTTTCTGGTCTTTACACTGCTTCAGTAGCTCCCCACAGCTGAAGAAATGCTGCCACAGTGTATGCAAACAGCCTCGTTTTGTCCCCAGACTATCAGATGTAAGCAGATAGAACTCCATGCAGTCACATGAGTGTAGGGTAGTTACAGATAAAAGCAAAGCCGTTGCTCGGGGGAGTTGCACTCTCCTGGCTGGGAGGCTCGTTTCTCCGCCAGGGCCTCTGAAAGGGGCATTGCGTAACTAGTCACCCACTTGTCCAACAGTAGTGTCACGTCACTTAGAGCTGTTCAGCTTGGGTTCCTGGTAAAGACGCCAGAGATGCAAAATTTCATCCAGTTATTTAAAATGATTTAAAACCAGAAAGAAAAAGACCATAGACAGACATAACGTGCTCGTCTGAAATCTGTCCTCGCACGCGCAGGCCCTGCGTGGGGATCATGACCGCCCCGCCCGAGGAGATGCAGTGGTTCTGCCCCAAGTGCGCCAACAAGAAGAGGGACAAGAAGCACAAGAAAAGAAAGCACCGGGCCCACTGACGCCCCGCGGGGCGCCGCGGCGGGGACTCGGGGCGACGCCTCTGCCACCGCGCTGCCACCGCGCTGCCGTGCCCGGAGTCTCAGGAGGCCGGGACAGGACACCTCTCCGCGGGAGCACGCCGGCCTGTGGCCACTCAGAGGCGTGGTCAGAGCAGGAAAGGGCGTGGCGTGAGGACGGCCACGCCCCTTCCAGTACCAGTGACAAATGTTGTTAATAAAAGGCCGCAGTCTTCCCTTTTGATTTTCTTTATCCTCTCAAGGGCCTTTGCAGGAAGGCAGTAGCCGAGGAGGTGACGTAAACGCCGTGGCTGTGACGTGAGGATGACGTCAGAGGTCGGGCTGCAGCGTGCAGCGTCTTCCCCGTGGGCGGGCCTGACGACGTGGCAGAGGGCCCCCGCGGGAGTGCCGGCAGATATTTTTAGGATGAGAATCTATGGAGCTTCCCCTCCTCCCGGTTTTTAGCACTAACATGTAAAAGGTTCAGGCTTTTGTGAAATGCCTTCTATTTTTTAAGAAAAAGGGTTTCTATCATGTCCCGTTGGCGCCCGTGTGTCCGTCTCTGTCGCGTCCTGACCGCGCCCTCCTGTAACCTGCTGGCGGTCCCCTCACGGCGTACCCATGTCACCAGCTGGTGTCCGAACTCCCGGCGGGACAGGCCCTGCCCGCGTGTACATAATAAATATTTATGGAGTCGTTATTTTTTACCTTTCTGTCGTGTTCAGTTCTGGCTTTCTCTGAGATCCCCTGGGATTTCAGCCATGTCTGTGATTCCTGCTGTACGTGAGCAAAGGAGGCTGGAAGACAGGGCCATCCTGAACGCCATCGACCTTGACCTGACCCCGCACAGGACCCGGAACGCGGCGTCGAGAGGGCTCCAGCAGGCGGGACGCAAGCGCACAGCGCACCTCCACAGTTTCCGCTCTGAAACTTGGGTTATCTGTCTCGTTCCTGCACATTTCTTTGACTTACTTTTATTAAAAGGACATGTAGATTCCCCAAAAGTTAAAAAAAAAAAAAAATACATACATATACTGTAGCATTTTGTGTTTATATTGTTTTATTTCTGAAAAACCTATTTCATTGATATTGTGGTTTAAGGCTGAAATGAAGAATAGTATGAATTTTTTAAAGGAAATTCATCAAATTTCAGGGTATCACAAAATTTTATTATATTACTCTACTGCCCACTATTTATTATATGTTATAGATGTCTGAGAGATAAACCAAATATTTTATTTTTAATGTAAAACATCAAATTTAATTTTATTAGCATATTTTAGCAACTGTGGAATAAATACGGACTTTTACTTGATTTTGAAATACTCCCAATTTGGGCCAGTGTAATGGATATCTTAAATGCTAGAATATGGGCCTTGAACCTAATACAAATATATTAATAGAAATTGTGATCTTTTTAATGCCAAGTAAATTTATATTAGTGTATGAATTAGTCATATTTTAAGACATAATATGTGGTTAGAGAAATGAGGTTTTTGGCCGTGGATGTTCAATTGCAAATCAGTGGAAATGGAGTAGCCCTTTAAGCGTGCAGTATTTCATTGTCCTCCGTGTTCTAGAAGCCAAATTTTTCTGTCCCTACAAAGAAACAAAGTGTCTGTGTTGAGACCTGTGTTTTCTGTTTTATTAATTCGAGCTCCTTCTGAATACTTTATGTGATATTTTCACATGCACAAATCTACCCAACAGCGCTTTCCGGGGAGAGACGGGAGGTGGGGCAGTGCGCAATAAAGATTGTTGGCTATTTCCTAGTTTGCTTTTCCATTTTCTTTCTTTAGGATTCAGTTCCTGGAGGCATGGTCCATGGAACCGACGTGGCCACGTTCTAGTCGCGCGGGTCACGCTGCGGCAGTGAGGATGGAGGGGCCTCTATTTAACTGTCCCCCAATCCCACGGTCCGAGAGGCCTCGGCCCACGCTACATTGAAGGAATTTCAATCAGTGTGTTGTCCCTTGCTATTTCATGGTTGCTTTCCTAAATCCAGTTCATGATTTTATAAATGGCCTTTGCAGTCATAAAACCAAAGAGTCATTTTCAGGGGGCTGGATAGCTCAGGGGATTAGTAATGGAGCACAGAGCCTTTTCCCTCGAGGTCAGTGAGTTGAATCCGGCCCAGGTCACCAGACACCCCGAGTTGTCCCCATCTTCTGACTGTTCAGTGGCCCGTGTGAAGCGAACTGATGGCCTCGGGCCCTCCCAGGTGGCTGTCCGCACACCAACCAGGGAAGTTCAGGGGACTGCAGAAAAGAACACGGGTGTGAAAAGAAAACACCTGTGTTAGGAGGCCAAGTCAGAAAGTTGGGGTAGTCCTCCTCCCCGGGTCCGTCCCGAAGGAAACGGCCCCGGACAAGGAGATGGAGGCTGTTGGTTTTCTGTAGCGAGGTCAGACACAACGGGACGAGCAGCAGCCTGTCCTGGGGCAGGTGGGCTCGTCGGGAGGCCCAGCAGCAGGAAGGGAGTGGGTTTGGACTTCTCAGGGAGGAGGGGGAGGGCACAGAGCGGCGGGAATTGGAGCGATGACCATGACTGGGAAAACCCGATGCACAGGAACGGCAGGCGGTTGCCTTGGCGGCGTTAGAAGCCGTGCAGCCGTCAGTGCCCGCGCGGACCGTCCCCCCGGGCCTTCGCGTCCGTCCTTTATGCAGAGACGCCGTCCGGGGAAAGGCTGTCCTGCTGGTGATCTCATTGGAGGAGGTGGCGCGTAGGAGATAGACGCCTCGCCCCCACCCCGGGAACCAGAAACCCTGCTGGGGAGATCGTCTGTCCTCAGAGCCCTGCGTAGCTGGCAAAGCCTCGTTGCTATAACTGACACCGTGTCTCTCTTCTGAAGGTGTCTGCAGCTAAGTACAGTGATGGTCTTTATCCTCCAGCTGACTCGCGGTTCCAAGTGTCCCGAAGAAACTCCGAGGGTATCAGAGCCTCCTGGCTTTGTCCGGCTTTTTCAGAGATAAAATGTGGTGCATTACTGCCCTGTATCACCTAAACCGCCTTTGTTCTGCTTTCAATAGGACGATGAAACAAAGCCCTACCAACCAAATTAAAGGATAAAATGAACCCCGAGATGCGGAAACCTTGCCAGGACGCATGCTAGTGAATGAAGTTCACTAGAGGCACGCTGGCTAACTTTTCAGTACAAATAGTTTTGTAGCCAGTCTCTTTAGATCCTAGCAGTTTTCTTTAGAAGTTCGTCTAAAAGTAGATGAGTTGCCCTGACTGAGGAATGAAGTAGATAATGTTCTGAATAACGTCTCTTTCCACAATAGTATCAGCCATTCTGTTAGGAGACGGTTTCTTTGAGAATTGCACTTGTCGTAGCCCAAGAGCCTAGACTAACGACTGCTCCATGTGTGCAGGTGACCCTGGAACTTAGACGTTCAGACGGACAACTGAGCGATTGATTCTCGATGTCATTTCAACGAAACGTTTGGTTTGCATGTGAGTTATTAAAACAAACAGCTGGCTGCCCTTCCATCCTGGACAAGTCAGTTTTGAGTTTGCAGAAGGACAGTTGTGAACACTGGGGCGTCCAGCCAGCATTTGCTGGGCACACTGCACGGAAATGGCAAAATGGATCAGACCGACATGCGCTTTGTCCTGCAGCCTGGCTCTCTGGAGGTCCCCAGTCGCTTCTCTTTCCGAACGATTTTCCAGTTTTCCACACTACGAGGTCAGACAATTAATTTCGCGAACTCATTCTAGAAAAAGTACTACCTACCTCGTTGCTGAGTATCACTACGGTCACCTTCAAAACACTCCCCTTGGGAAGCTGTGCACCGACGCCAGCACCTAGTCCACCCTTCAGAGCAGTTTTGGAACTCTTTCTGGAATGGCCGTCAGAGCTGTCGTCATCCCCCAAATCTGACAGTTAAGTTTGTGAACTTGCCACCATATGCTTACGTTGGCAGCCCTGCACACACACCTAGGTAAGGTGTCATAACACTGCCACGGGCACGACAACAGCTCTGATGGCCACTCCAGAAAAAGAGTTCCAAATCTGCTCTGAAGGGTGGACTAGGCGCTGGCGTCGGTGCACAGCTTCCCCAGGGGAGTCCTTCCAAGGTGACCGCAGTGATACTCAGCAGGGAGGTAGCTGGCACTTCTTCTAGGGTGAGTTCATGAACTTAATTGTCAGGCCTCGTAGACAGTGCATTAAAACGCACTTTGTGGACCTTAAGCACCCTCCATACTTGTCCTTTCCCATTTTTCTATATGTAATCTCTATATGTCCACCTTGGAGTACAAGTACTTTTTAAATGTGATAAAGTTTTGCAGTTTGAAATGTTTATATTTGTAACAAAATATTTAAAAGCTTAGCAAGTGGTTACATAAACTATCCTGGGAACATATATACGTGTAGATACATACAGGGGATGTCCAGCGGGGGGAAACCCAGCCATACAGGCCTCTGTTTTCCATGTTACCTGGCTGGGTACTTTCTGGACAGCCCTCGTGTGTATTTTTCCATACAACTTGACGTATCCAGCCATGGAGTATGAAACAGGCCTTTATGGCTGGACTTGTTTCCGGACACCCTCGTGCGCGCGCACACACACGTACCCCAGCACATTTCAGGTACTCTGCCCGAAGCAGCGGTCCCCTGTGTCCGGGGAACCTAGTGGGGAGGTACTTTGTTACCCTTTTGAGGTTTCGTAGGGTTTTTGGATTTTTTATTTCTGGTTTTGTTTTGGTTTTTGGTTTGTTTTGTTTCTTGGTTTGATCTTGTTTTTGATTAAGGAAATGCTTCGAATGGGACTCTCTGAAGCAAAACAGCACAAACCTGAAGCGCGTCCTTGTGCTGTTCTGGACGAGCAGACACTTGCTAAGTGGAGAGCCTTAACCGGGAGCAGGACATGTCCGCCTTGGTTCCGGTTACGCGTGTACACCTGTCACAGTACTGTCCGAGGAAGCTCCCGTCGCCCCCAGACGTCATCACCTTATATTCTGGTCATTTCTTCTTACATACTGTTTGGAATGTTGCTTCAACTTTCTCTGCTCTCTTTTAGAAAGCGAATTCTCCGTTAAGTGGATTTCTAAATCACCAATCCCTCATCTTTGCCCCATTCTATTCATTGGTCACCTGGCTATTGGCACCGTAAACAGAAACGAATCATAGGCCCAGAATGTCGTGTACGGAGCCGTACCCGTACGCCCCCAGAGACAGTCCCCGCCGGTCACCGCCCCGGGCAAGGCCCATCACTCACCGTGCGGATGCAGGGATGCCCCATCCCAGGGTTGCAGAGCTGTAATAGGTAGTTACGTCAGGGACGCGGTCCACACCTCGAAGACGGAGCCGAGCCCGGCGCCCCCAGAAACCGGGTCACCTCTGGCGAGCGTCTGACCCACGTTCGGTTGCAGGTCAGTGAGGCTAAGCCCACTGTGCTACAGGGAAAGCAGCACAGGCGTGCAGGTACCGCACGAGAGCTGGTAGATGACGCCCAACAAGAGGGCCGTGTGCTGTGTGTTCAGGAGGCACCCCCGAGGGGAAAGTGAGGGGAGACCCTGGGAAAGGGAATGAAGGTGGCTTCCTTCGGGGGGGGGGGGGGGCGGGGGGGGGGCGGGTCCCAGTCGGAAGGTTCCAGCAAGCGCCGGCAGCTTCCGGAGTACAGGTAAGGTCTCATTGCTTCACCGGGGTATATGAGTAAGGTTTAGCTATTTTTATGCTTTGAAAAAAGGAAAGGAAGTTCGCAAAGTTATAACCTTCCCAGGAAGAATGATTGGATTTGAAACAATGAAAACAGAAGATTGGGCCTCTAGAGAGCTCAGAATCCAGCTACTGAAATAAAGGTTTTCCCGAATTGGCCAGACCCGTGCACCCCACACACACACTCAGGGTCTTCAACCACCCCACGTACCAACCGGGGCCTTCTGATTGCCACGTCGTCTTAGTCAAATGGTGTTCAGAACTTGGCCTGAACATCAAGGAACCAAGAGAGCGGCATCGTAGCCAAGTCAGAACCTAGATTTGAATCCTGGTTCTCGCTCAGCTTCCGAATGGACTTGAATCTATCTTCTCATTTCTCTAACGCTTCGTTTCCTTCTCTGTAAAAGGAGAATGAGAACCTCTGTTCTGGGTAGATGTGAAAATTAAATGAAATCGCCGGGCAGCATTTAACACAAGCTGGTCCAACCTCTGACCCGCGGGCCGCGTGCGGCCCACGACGGCTTTGCGTGCGGCCCAACACACGTTCATAAACTTTCTTAAAACATTAGGACACTTTTTTGCAACCTTTTTTTTTTTCTTTAAGCTCATCAGCTATCGTCAGCGTGAGTGTATTTTATGTGTGGCCCGAGACAGTTCTTCGAGTGCGGCCCAGGGACGCCCCGAGATTGGACACCCCTGCTGTAACCCGTGGTAGGAGCGCCATAAAGGGTAGCTGCAGGTTCTGTTGTGGCTTTTTTTAGTTCAATCCATTAAAATGTGTTACCTTGCTCTCTCATAACTTCTCAGTGCTTGACGAATCCTGCATTTCCTATGCTAGAGCCTCAGGTTCTGAGTTCCAACACCCCATCAAAAGTGTAATCTTAATACGTTAAGTAGGCAATGTTCGTACCAGGCAATTTGATGCTTAGACACAGAAGGTCGCCCGGAGAGACGGAGTCCGTCCCAGAGCCCTTCATCTGCAGTGCGGGCAGTCCAGCTCAGGTTCGTACGCGTCCGTAGGGGATACACGTAGACAGCTGAGGGAGAAGTATGCACCGTCCCAGACCCGAGCGCGTCCATCAGCAGGACTGTGTCACCAGCGTTAATGTGCAACCCGCTGAAATCCACCTGGCCTGGCCGGCTTTGGCATTTTCGAACGATGACGCTCAGCAGTCTCAGAGGAGCAGACTGGAGAGTGAGTCGCAGAGGACAAGCCGTAGTTCGGCTGCCCTGCGCCCATGCTTTTCCGTGCATGTGGGAATCTGCTTGGTACACAGAGGTCTGTGTTCTTCAGTCCCTGCACTCTGGCGCAGGCCTCGGGCTGTTGCAGGGAATTTTCGGTGACGATGGCGATGTTCTGTGTGCTCTGCATCGCCCGGTGCGGTGGCCAGTGGCTTCGAGGGCTGTTGCACGTTTGGAACGTGGCTACTGCAGCTAAGACAAAGGCCTTTAAATTTCATCTCGTTGTAACCAATTGAAACTGAAAGAACCACAGGTGACTGGTAGCTACCACATTGCCCAGTGTGGTTCTAGAACATCCACAAATGTAGATGTTCCTTGCTACGTGGTTGCAGTCCAAGGAGGTCGTGGAAGAAACACACTTACCCGGGCTCCTCCAAGGGCGTCAGGCTTTCCCTTTGGAAACCAAGAGGTCTCGTGAGATCTCTGCAGCTCTGTGTTTGACATTTGAAAAGTTATGAATATATTAGTTCCATTTAAGGGGCGGTGACCCGTGACATCTATCCAGTGCCTGTCAGGACATTGTGAAGGCATGTGTGCGCTATGTGGATGGAACCCAATTCAAAACTGTTTTCCCGGCACATGTTTAAAGAGTCATAAAACATAAAAAACTAAGAGTCAAAAAGTAGGCGGGGGAGACATCCTTTTCAGGGGGGATCCCCTCTTGCAAAAGGTCGTTCCTCCGGCAGGCGTCACGACGGCGGCAGGCCAGGGTGGCCGAGAGCTGATGGGTGGGGACATCACTTGCCCTCCCTGCGCGGTGTATTGCTTCACTGTCAACAAAACGGAAGAAGCCAAGTGGACAGAGCTCGGTGTCTTCAACTCTCTAACAATTTTTCAGGAAGTACACGTTCTGCGCACTAGCGGCCTGCCCCTGTGCACCACGCGTCAGTGGTTTGTGTACGATTCCAGTGAACGTGTCCTGCGCTGATTTCCCCACGCACCTGACTACAGGCCGCGCAGAGACACGCACCGCGCCTGTGCGCATTCCCTGGGGTTGCTGCCATCTGGGGGGTAATATACAAGCCCTTTCAACATCTACTTCATTTCTTGGATGGCTAGTTATGTTTTCAAATGGTTTTTTGTTTTTTTTTTGTTTTTTTTTTTTAATGGACAAATCATTGTCACCGAACTTCATTTCAAATCACTGAAAACAACAGAGAAGGTCCACTTTCTGATTGCAAAATACCAAGCCCTATTTGCAGGCTTCAAGTTACCCGACTCCCAAAACCACGCCAGTCGTGTTTCAGTTTGTAGCCACAGACAATACAGCAATTTAAGGCAGCGCAAATCCTGCCCACTCGCATTCAGAAGATGATATTTCTGCCATAAGAGCTCATTCACCCCCTTTCCCAAGCAACTTAGGTGAACGCCAGTGTCAGACAGTTGGCCCCTCTGTCTCTGGGAAGCATATCAAAACTTGGTGCAGGCAGACGCACCCGAAGGGTGTTGACACAAGCACGCGGCGTGGTCCCTGTGCCCCGCGTTTGCGTGCAGCGCGTGTCCCGTCTGCGGTAATGCAGCTGGCAGACACGAGGGTGGCGTTCAGTGGCCATCGCTTTGAACGCGGACCGCGCCCTTGCAAGCAGGCGATAAGAGTCTGCAAGCTCCTGTTCTCCACGGAGTTGTTACAAAGACAAGAAATCACGCGTCATTAGCGCTCAGGGATCGGAAGAGCGGAGGGAGCGGCGGGCGGCCTGCGTTCTCCTGCTCAGAGGTGCTGACCGCCGCGTCCCCAGAACAGGCAGAACGTCCACGGCCATTCCACTGCGCACAAGCAAATCTGTCTGTCTGTCTGTTCGTTCACATTAAGGGGAGTTGTGGCAGAGACTGGACAAAACGTATTGCATTTTATGTTACCAAACATAAAAATAAATAAAATAAAGCGTCACGAGGTTTACAAAGTGTGCTACAATTTCAGTAACTTGATGGTTTAAACTCAGGTGAGGGCGCTGGCTCTCGGAGCCAAAAAAAGAAAAAAAGAAAAAAAAAGAAGAAAGAAACATTAATCGCGTTGTAATTAAGCCAACCTGCTAATCAGGAGTACAGAATACGGTGCTGAGCCAGGACGGCGCTGGAGAAATCCCACCCGGCCCTGAACAGGGAAGCCAGCATGCCCGAGTGGGCAGCCCCCCAATCTGATGGGCCCCCCCAGCTTGCCGCAGTGGGGCCCAGCGGGCCTGCCTCCCCGTCAGCTAGCCGGGGCCTGTACGTGCGCTTCCATTACTGACAACCCAGGGGCAGCGATCACCCGGGATCCTGGGGGCGTTCGGTGGCCCGTGGCCCCCGTGGGCTCCGCCGCCCTGCGCCCCCCTCCCAGCCTTGTGGTCGTGGAAAGCAGCACGTGACCGCCTGGGGCCACCCCGGCTCTGTTTCCAAGGTGTTCCCTGAAAGTTGGCCGTGGGGATAACCTGCTTTCCACGCTATGTGTCACCTAGGAAGGAGGCAGGGCTGAGCCCAAGCCCCTTTGGGAGATCACCCTGCTCCCCAGAAGTCTAGGCAACCACGACAGGTGCTTTCACGACGGAACTGCCCCATGGAGGGAGCCCGGCAGATGTCCCCGAGAACCCAAAAGGGACCGAGTTACCGTTGCTTTTGCTCACGGGTGTCACACTGAAATGAATGAACGACGGAGCTTTTGCTAGTACTTTAGGACACATTTAACCTGCGGCCTTTTGCCAATAGTGGGGTTTTTTCCTACATTAATGAGAAGAGATGCCTTTTCATGTTCTTATTAGAGGGACCGTCACGTCACCCGGACCTCCACGTACTGGTGGCAAATCTGATTAAGTGCCGAGTCCCAGGCCACCTCTCCCATCAAAACTCGTCCGCAGGCTCGGGGGGCAGGATGCCACGGTCAGGTCCACTCTCCCCCTCCTGCCTAGCATTTCAGCAAAGATAAAATTCAAATGCTGTTTTTAGTAGAAAAATGATCGCCTTCTTTTGAAAGATCACCCTGAAGATGACAGCGGCTTGCTGACGGCGCAGAAGTTTGCCGTCGTCGTGCCTGGATGTGTGGGGCAGCTGCTGCCGTCCGGGTGCTGGGGGCCGAGTTCTGGGCGTAGCGTCCCCGCGTGCCTGCTGCACTGCGTAGGCGAGACTTCACTCAGAAACAGTGAAGAAAGAAGACTCCTCAGCTTTTAAAACAAAACCCTTATTCGGCCATCAGTTTTGGATAAGACTGCTGACCCGACGTCCTATTTCAAAGGGTCCAGAAGATAGCGGTCCTGTCCCATGTCAACGGGGACGTCCGGTCAGCTTCACTTTGCAACTTGCAACGTGGTGCGGGGATGAGCACCTCTGGCCGCCGTCCTCCTTCCAGGTATCGAAAGGCCCGTTTTTCCCGTGCACGGTCACCACGGACATGCCGGTGTCGCTTTCTCACGGTCCCGCACTCTTGTGACGATGTCCGTGAAGCCCAGTCCCGAAGACACGGCCAGGTGTCCTGTGCTTGCGACACAGCACGCCCCGGAGGGCAGTCAGGGCTGGACTCGGTGCCCTGGCTCGGCGGGGGGTTAAAATTACTGAGAGAAAATCGGGCGCTGAGGTGCTGAGACGCGGGGGCACTCACACGCGGGGGGCACCTCCTCCTCCTCGGTCCAAAGGGCTAAACACGTGGCCCCGTTTCTGGCACTGGAAATCAAGTTTCCTCTTCCAGGATTATTTATCATGGTTAGTGTTGCCATCAGTCATGAAAAGTTAACAAAGACCTATGGGGTTTATCTATAGGCAGCTAAACAAACATATCTTGCTCCCCGTTATCTTCTTGTTAACGAAGGCCTGTGGGTGTTCTGAGCCCCGGCCGGCCGGGCCCTTTGTCTGCGATGATGTATAGAGAGCCCAGCGCGGGCTCCGCGTGCACTCCCGGGCAGCTCCGGCTCCCTGCGGCCCGGCCCCACGCGCTGCCGCGGGCTTTCCCGGGTGGCCCGCCTCCCCGGCTGTGCTTCATCTCTGTCGTGGCGGTTAAACGGTCAGAGTGCCTTTGGGCCGGGCCGGGCCGCGACTGGGAAACGAAGCCCCCGGGACCGGGGCTGCTGGTCTCCACACACGCACCCACCGACGCCGAGGTCACACGCAGGAAGCGCGACCCAGCGCTCAGAGAAACGTGAGGCTCCTTGGGGCCAGGGTGCCTTGGCCTAAGCAGGGGCGGAAATCAAAATTAAAAACAAAGCAACCCACGCCGGTCCCCACTTAGGGATACAGCCGTGGTAGTTCCGGATGTGTGGCCAAGGGAAGGGGCCGCTCGTCCCCTCAATGGCACCTTGGTCCTGTAGCCTCCCTCCTGGCCCAGCACCTCCTGTGCCCGCAGGACAAAGCCATTTAGCGTCACACCGTTGTGCGCCCCGACCTCTCTCCCTTCTGCCCGCTGAGGGCACACCACATTCCTCGTGGACTCTGGTGCCCCTTCCCCAGCCCGAGGCCCCTGAACGTGCCTGGTCCCCTCTGCTCTGCTCAGGCACGTCCCGGGGTCCCCTGGGAGCCACGCTGGCCCACACTGCAGGCTCGCCCAGGCACCATCACGCCATAGTGGATTTTAAGAGAGCATTTATTGCAGCTAATGATGTATTTGCTGTCTTTCTCCCCACTCCACTGAGGACAGAGGAAGCTTCCAACTTGGGTGCCCACCGGAGGACACAGCATCAAAGGAAGAAATGATGCACAAATCAGCACAAATGCTCGGGAGGCTACTGAGACGCCTCCACGTGTCCTGAGATTTAGGAGGCACGGAGGCGGTCTGCAGAGCCGTGACGAGACCTGGGGCCCCGGTGAGGCAGGCCAGGCCAGTCACCCGTAAACAAACCGATAAGCCTAGTCCCTAGGAGGCTCCGCGTGTCGAATGAACACGATCTTGTAACCCGCGTATCTACGATGGGTGCGTCCACTGTTTTGCCCACTAGCATTGCTGCAGCCTTCGGCACAAGGAGCCTTTGGCACCAGACTGCCGGTCATCTGTGGGCCTCCTTCCCGGAACTCCATGTCCATCCGTTTGGGCTCCCCCATGATGACACAGTTGGGTAATGTCACGTGACACGTGGCCCCTTAAGCCACAGGGATCACAGACTTGGCAGACGTCAGGCTCCCACAGCAGAGGCTCCCGCGGCCGCCAGAGCGCGGCTCTGACCACGTTCACCCGGACTTGCCGGGGAGCTGGCCGTCCGCCTGCCGGCACACGTGGGTGCGCCCCTAACACCCTGTCCATCAGTGGCCTTTCCTGCACCCTCCGCAAATGTCAGGTCCCAACACTCAGACCCGGGTCCCCACGGCCCTCCGGACAACACCCAGGCAGCCAGCCATGACCTTGCTGTGACCCTCCGAACACTGGTGAAGTGGAGGCCTGCAGGGGACTCGGTCCCTTCCCCCAGGCCGGCTTCGGGCCTGCGCCGTGGCCCCTGGCGTCTCACTCCACTTCCCGTGGGCTCCTTGGCCCACTGGGACCCACCCTGCACCCACAGTCCCTCTCTGCTGCCCCAGGCCTGTGCTCTAGACGCCACCACGCAGGTGCCCCTTCGGGAAGGCCTTGCAGAAGGGGGAGCTGGCCTGCCGCTCTTTTCTGTGGATTGCTTTCCTGGAGGACATTTGCAGGGGCGGGAAGGAGAGGCCCAGGGAAGCCAGTGGACTCTTGGGGCGGGGGTGCCCTCCCTTTCTCCCCAGGACCCCCACCCCCAGCTCTGCTGCGCCCATCGCCGGCTGACGGGGTCAGCAGAGCATTGCTGCTCTCTAGGGACAGGACGGAAGTGTGTGTGTTTGGGGGGGGTCACCGTCCAAAAGGCAGCCCCTCAGGACAGTAATGGGCCTGCGGGCTCGCCCACAAGGTGGGGCGTTCGTGGGTTTGCTTGGTGGGGGAGGGTGTTGCTTGGAGCCCCTGGAGCCCCTGCCACCTGCCGATCCGGGAGCCCGGTCCCCAGCCGTCACCCCACCTGCCTGTGTCTGCGGGGGCACGAGCCTCTTCGGCGGCCTGGACCCGGCTGCCCTTGGCCTCGGCAGGGTGGCCGGAGAGTGCTGCTCTGGGCCGCGGGGGGCAAGTCTGCGAGGCAGTGGGGGTGCGGGTCTCCCTGGGTCCCAGAAGCGCTCGCTGGAGCCCCCCTGGGTCCAGGGCTCCCAGAGCAGACATGGAGGGGGCGGGGGAGGGGGAGGGGCTGGGAGGGGGCGGGCGATGGAGGCCGCGGCCTCAGTCAGGCCTTCCTCATTGCCCCTGGGCTGCGGGGGCTCGCAGGTCTCGAACAGCATTTGCCCCTGGGTGTGCACGTCCCTCCTCCACCCCCCACCCCCCCACCCCACCCGCCAGGCCCAGGCGTCCTGGCCTCCTCCTTACCCCACCCTGCAGCCCCCGCCCCAGGCCCCGGCCACCGGCTCTCAGCACCCCAGGCGCGGGAGGCCAGACCTGAACCCGCACCCCCAGCACCCCCAGCACCTCCAGCACCCCCTTTTCCTGGCCAAACGGGAAGGAAACCTAAGACCCGCAGGTGACCTCCGGGAGCCCCGGACGATGTGGGGAGGGGCCTCGGCGGGGGCGGGGGTGCAGCCCGGGGAGGGGAGGAGGGAGGGGGAGGACTGGGACACGGGACAGAAGGTGGCACCGCATAAGAAGGGAGGCGGCGACCTGAATCCCCAGGAACCGGTGGCCCGGCCCAGGGAGCTGGTCCCCCTGTACCCTTGAGGCCGCGCCACTTCTGTCCCGGAGGTGGCCTCCGAGAAGACCCCGAGGGCACACGGGGAAGGGGGACCGCCGGGCACACGGGGCCCACGCACCCGGGCGCAGTTCCGCGGGGACCGGGACAATGGCAGCCCCCGTACGCGCGCCAACTAGTTTCTGTGTTGCGGGGGGGAGAGAATATAAGTTTAATAAACGTGCGCTGTGTGGCGAATGACTTTGTGACGACCTCTGCTGCAAATGGCCTATGCATGCGGAATAATGGTCTCCTTGCAGAGAGGGAAATAGCTTAGTGCTATCATCGTTGCCTCGGTAACCATCAGAGTCCCCATCTAGCAAGAGAGAAATGAGTTATGAAAAGGCTTGAGTGAAGAAGGGATTAACACATGATCCCAGGGACAGTATGTCAATCAAAATCAACTGAGAAATTACACTGCTCTATTTGAGAATTTCTCCGGAACCGCACGCGGGGCGTTGGGTGCGTCTCCCTCCCTCTCTCTCCCTCTCTCTCCCTCTCTCTCTTTAATTTGAGAAAGAAGGGGAAAGCAGCACCGTGATTCGTCTTCGTGACTATCATTGAGAGTTACACGCAGGGGCTGGGAGGGCTCTCTGGGCAGAGGCTGAGGGGAGCCCGCAGGGCCCGGCCCACCCCGGCACGCCCAGACCCCGCGCTCCTGTGTCCCCCATTTCCCTACCCCCGCTGCCCCTCCTTGCCCCAGCACCGACCCCCACGCTGCAGGATCAGGGGACGGAACGAGAGGCCTTGGCCAGGCCCCAGCTGCGCCGGAGTGGGGTGCGGGGGTGGGGGGTGGGGGTCGAGGGGGGCCGCTGGGTCCCAGCCCCGGAGCCTGAGCAACAGCCTCACCAGCTGCCTGCTGCCTCCACTCCATGTTCCACTCAGGGTTCGTGAACATAGATCCCTGAGTCGGATGCACCCCGCTTTCCGCTTGGGAGACACCCCCAGGACGCAGGCGTGGATGTTCCCTCCACTCCCTACCTTCAGCACAGCCACCCGGGCCTCAAAGATAAAGGGAAAAAGCCCCCACAAAATCCTAAGGAGCCGACTTGGGTGACTGGGTCCCTAACCCATCCAGCGCGCAGCACCCCAATACTGCTGTCCGTCCTCGCCTGTGTCCGCGGGGACGTCCGCTCCGACACATGACTTAGGAATTTGGAAGGAAACCTCCATCCACTCCCGTCCTCTTTTGCAAACACTTAGGAGGCACAAGGCCCGAGGACAGAGCCCCTGAGGAACCTGGTGGGCTGGGGTGTGGGGGAGCTGACCAGACGGTCTCCCCAGAAGAGCGGCTATTGCTCCTGCCTGCAGAGCTCTCGGGTTGGGGGGGCTGGGGGTGTACGGCTCTCTCTGTTGGAAGCCTCAATGGCCGGCACCCGCAGGCCAGGCTGGGGAGTGGTCTCAGGTTCCCCAGGTCACACCCTATGGACCGCAGGTGCCCACAGCCTGCTCCTTGTCCCCTGCAGCAAGGGACCTTGACCGTCAGTGTGTCCAACTCCTGCAACCAGCACATAGGGAAACTGAGGCCTGGAGAGAGTTCCATTACTCCAACTACCCGTGGCCTGCAGCCCAGTTTCCTCAAACTTTACTTTAGATCATGGGCCTTGTGACACCAAGTTTTGTGGGACGTCCCCCAGCTGAGAGCCTCGCTTGGCCCCGCAGGGCCGTGGCCGTGTGTGGGGGTCGCCATTCACTCCGCACTCCCGCGGGCATCCCCTCGCCCTCCGGCCGGCCGCCTCAGTCCCCCCTGGTCCCCGCGCCCCACACGAGCTCCAGGCCCCGAGCGCCCCGCACGGTTAACTCAATCGCCTTGACCCCGGCGGTATTTGATATTTGCCTCCTGGACACTCATTTCGGAGCTCCCAGCAGCGACGCAGACAGGGGACAAGTCCAGCCTGAAACCGAAGCCTTCTGAGAGGGGGCGATGGGGAGAACCTGATAGCTGGAAACTCGTTTCTCCAAAGGCTTTCGGGACATTTTAGCCCGGCTCCAGGGCCGCGGAGCGCCAGGGCGCCGCCAGTGCGGGTGTAAACGGTAAATGTTAGCTATTTGTTCCAATGATTGGCGTGAAAGACGACTCCCCCTCGTCTTCTTGTTTTCCTCCTGCTCCCTCTTTCCTTTCCTTCCTCCGGCTGCCCCTCCCGATTCCCACAAATACCGATTCGCCCAGCGGCCCCTGCACGCCACCGCCCTCCCACCCGGCCGCCACCCAAGGCAGCGGCCCCCAGAACAATGACGGGCCGGCGACGCCAGGGGGATGCGTTCGGGTCCTGCCCCGTCTCCGAGGCCGCGCCGGGCTCCCGTCTCCTCTCTTGTCTAGTCCCCCCTCTCTGCGCCTTCCCCCCCCATTTCTGATGTTTCTTCCTTTCTTTGATTCCGGGGTGCATGGTGGGGGGGGACTGTTACACCTTCTAAGCAGTGTGGCCGGAATGAGACGTGTCGGTAGTGTGGGACACAGAGATTCCGGACGGCTGTGCCCTCGGTTAGCCAGAGACAAACAGATGAGCCGATAAGTGTGTCGCCTGCCTGGTTGCAGAAGTTTCAGTGTTTGCTTGAGGGGAGCACCCCCCAGAGCATCCCACTCAGAGCCCCCCTCGCCCCCTTAATTACATGGCCCTGGAGCGGGAGGAAGGGCCACACTGTTGGAGCTGGGTGCCGATCACCATCCCCAGCCCCGTGCACACTCCGGACCTCGGCCCAAGGTCTCCAGCCCCACTCCCCAGTTTTCTAAATACTAACCCTTTCACTCCAGACCCTCCGGTTCGGGGCGCCCCCCACCTCCCCCCATGGTTCTCCAGGCGTGTGGCTTGTTCTGTGGCTGCGCACACCTATGGCGACGGACCCTCCTCAAACTCCACCATCGGCGCGGCTCCATCCTCGCCCCTCACTCTCCCCCACCCCCGTCTCTCCCCCGCTCCTTCCGTCTTAGAAGATTTTGGAGCCGAGAAGATAAGATAACGCAATCCTCTATCGGGAATCCCGTCATATTAAAGATCAAACGTGGCATCAGAGGAAGACCAAATGCAGACGGGAACAAAAGGGGAGGCTGAGAGATGCTCATCAGCTAATTACAGCTGCAAATATTATGCAAATTTATCTTGGCACACAAATGGAGAAAGCGAGTTTAAGTGTGGAGATAATGCTCGAAAATTGAATGTTCATCTGGGCATGGGGAACGGCCCAGGAGGCTCCACTGGTCTGCTTCACCGAGGGGGGCTCCGCTTTCCCACTCCTATCAGATCGTCTGCAGCTCACGGGCGGGCGCTGAGGAACGAATATTACTTATAATTGATACTTGAAATTCTTGGAGTGATGTGTCCTAAAGAGAAGGAAGAGAAAAGACGGGGAGGGGGAGAGAGAGAGAGAGGAAGGTGGGGGGTGGTCACCCCAGTGGAAGACAAAATTGGAGGTAGACATCTAAGGCCTAAACTGAACTATAAAGGGGGCAGTATCCAAGAGGATCAGGTCTCTCTCTCCCTCTCCTCCTCGGTCCCCCACCACCCACACCTCGAAATATCTTTATAATCAAATGGAAGCTTTCAGAATCTGTGGCGATGTGGCTGCCCACTTTGAGCGCGTGGGACAGGACCGGGCGTGGAGGCTTGAATTCCAGCTCGCCCGGACGGCAGGGTGGTCTCAGGAGAGGAGGTCGGAGTGACTGGGAGGAGGGGGGACGGCCAGGACTCCTCTGCAGATCTACGCTGGTGGAGGGCGTAGTCTTGGCGCCATAGAACCTCACCCCCGCCTCGGCCCCAGTGGCACCCCCATTTCCTCCATCTTTACCGGCCGGTGTCCCCCGTTCTTCAGGCTACTCCGGCCTGTCTGGGAAATTACACTGCCAGGAAACAAACTCCACATTCTCACGTTTCGGAGGCAAAAGTACTTAAAGTACAAGGGAACAGAAAAGAATTCTTCAAAAAATAAAATAAAGTCAAGCCCCCCCTCCCGACCCCCGGTACGAAATCGACTGCGACTCAGAGGAACGTGGAGAATTTCAGATGAGCATTATCCGGGTGCGAGCCATCCAATTACCAAGAAATTACGATCTGACGTCAGGAGGAACAATTGGAGAGCGAATGTGTGTGAATCTCCCCTCACTGGTTTGCATATTTGCGACGATTGTTTAACCCAAGCAACCAGAAAGTAATCAGCAGGCACAAAAGCTTCAAGAGCAAATTACCGGTGACTCCTGCCCCTTTCCTCCCGAAGCCAGGAGGTCGCTGTCAGTCGTGGGGGCGGGGAAGGGGGGGACTCCGGGTAGAGCCTTGGATCCTGAAATCCGTCCTAAAAGAGGCAGAGAGGAAAGCCTGTTGCTTTTAGATGGCTTTTGTTCCTTTGGCATTAGTGCAAAAGACAAGAGCAACAAACAAACGAAAATGCCAATGGTGGTAACTAATTAACCATTAAATGAGATGTGTGTGTGTCCTCTTCTCCCTAACGCTAAGGGTGGAGGGGAAGGGATGAGGGCAGGTGGGTGGGGGCATCTAGGAGGACAGGCTCCCTCAATCCACCACTCTGCTCTGGGGAGGAGAACCCGTGCGCGCTCTGCAGTGCCAACAGACAAAGCCAGGAGAGCTAAACACATACATACATACATACGTATATATGTACACACTTTAAAAACCAGAGCCGTGGCCCGGGAATCAATTTTAGTTTTCTTGTTTACTTGGAATGGGGCTGGGGTGGGCCGTGGCCAGGGTGGGGGCAGGAGATGGTGAGGAGGGAGGAAATCTCCGAGAAATTACCATTATGGGTATCGTTCTCTATAAAGATGCAAATGGCATTTTATCTTAACTTGGTGCTGCGCTTTCCTCAGTGTTTATGATTAATTATCTCCCTTTTCATAAAAATAAATCACGTTAAAAAATTAGGATCTCGGTGCTGGGGGAGGAACAGCCCTCGTTTCGGGTCGATCTTGTTAATTTCAGCCTGAAATTGACACACTAATTAAAGCGCGGCTTGGTGAGAGCTCGGGCAGGCGAGATTATACCCAGCTCTTTTATTTTTTTATTTTTTTTTTTATCAGATCTACCTTATATTTTCCCAATTAAAAACTGCAAAAAGCAGTTTCATTGCCCCGGGATAAAAAATAAGGGCCCCCTTTTCATAACGTTGGCCATCACTTTCTACCATCAGATTCATTGTGATGTATTAGATGCAATAAATTATCCCATGTAACAAAACATTGGGAGCTGAAAGGCAGATAATCTGGAAAGCAGAGATAAGGATTCATTATTCCAAATCATTATGAATCCAACGTTGCCTCTGACTTCTTTCTTAATCAGCTCCTCTGATCCTGGATATGTGAGCAGTACAGATAAGGGAAAGAGTCGTTTATAATTCTCCACCTCGTCTAATATTTTAAAATAAAGTCAGAGGCAAGAAAACGCCATAAAACACTGGTGAGCAGGCAAGCACCGAATGAAAAATCACTTCCATGTTATTATATCCACAGTAAGATTTAATTAAAATTCTCCACGTCCACGTGCTTTATTTTCAGATAGGATTTTTTCCCATCACGTAATAATTGATAGGAATTTGCAAACGGGGCTATTTATTTAGGGCGCCTGGGTGGAATAGGTCTGATTTTTTATTTTTAATTTCCAGTCACTGCTTTGTGAAACTTTCGCTGGAGACGTCTGTGGTTCTGCAGCCCCGAGGCCCCCCCCCCCGTGCCTGCCCCCCCACTGCACCCCAACACACACAGGTTGCCCACACTGGTCAGGAAATCACAGGCAAAGGCACAGACCTGAGACTTGAGTTTAATGAAAAAAATGTCCTGTTAGGAAGAAAAGAAAAATGAAAGACGTGGCTGTCCCCACCCCAGACTCCGTTGCCTTCCCCCTTCCACATTTATAATAAATGGAATCTCAATGGTGGGAGGGAACGATGAGAACTTTTAGACCACGGCGCACCTTGGGGGAGTTTTCATGGGGCAGGGACGACAATTGGAAAGAACTAACCCGCTCTGAGGGGACAGACAGGACGTGGAAATGCGGGCCAGGGGGCTGACGCGGCAACCAGCAGGCAGAAAGGAAAAGACGAAGCTGGTACCTGGGATTTAGGGTGAAGGTGTGGGAAACGCGGAAAAACAAACACACGGTGCCCCCCAGCCCCGCGTGGAACCACTCTGAGTGGCCACGCGTTCTTAGATTGGAGATGCCAGAAGCCATTAGTTCCTCCTACGGGGTCTCTCTCCCTTCTTTCTTTTCTTCTTTCTTTTTTTTCCCAATCCAACAGGTGCACTTCCTATCTGCATGGCCATCGCAGGGACGGGGGACACAGTGTTTTTATTCTCTATTAGCCATTTACCGACCCATCCTCTACCTCCACAAGCCTGGCGACTTCCCTTTACATTTAAAATCCAATCAAATGCCTTAGCCCGGAGGGATGGGGCCCAACAGCACCAGGCGATTTAAGGCAGTGGGTGCTGGGGTCCTAGAGCCCCAGGGCACGCTCTGTCCCCAGGCCCAGGGGCCTCGCAACGCTGCTCCGCTGGGTTCAGCCTCGGATCGCACGCCCAGGAAGGACGACGGCCTGAGCAGGGCTGAGGGGCTGAGGGCCCGTGGTAGGTGCTCCCAGAAGAGGGGTCCCCCCCGGGGGACGTGGGCAGGGGTGCTGGCAACGGGGAAGGAGCTGCAGGGAGTGCGCTCCGTGGGTGCGGACAGCTGGGCCGCTGCCTGCCCCACTCCAGGGCCCTGTCTGGTTTGTTAGAATCAGGCAGGCTCCGGGCACGGGGACCCGCCTTTAACACGGGGTGTCGCTGAGGCACGGCGGGCGGCCGCGTGGCTCTCACGCGCGGGCACGGACACGCGCGCCCCGAGACCCCGGCCGCAGGTCAGCACGCCCGCCCGCGGGGGAGCGCTGACCATTCCGGGCGACCTGGAGCGCCGGGAAGGCAGCGTCTCGGCAGCGGGCCCAGGCCGGCCTGCACCCGCCGCGAATAAGGCCCCGGCCCTGGGGAGGGGGCCAGCGCCTCGCTTTGCCTACTTGTCAGCAGCCGTTCTCGGCTTCCTGCACCCCACCCCCGCCCCATCAAATCGCCCCCCAACTCTCCCGGAACACTTGGCTCCTGTCTCCATCCCCGAGGAGCCCCGGCGTCCACCTCTGAGTCCATCAGGACAAGAAGAGCCCAGGGGGCATTCCTTCTCTGAAAGGTGTCCCGGCCTTGACCGTGAACTTGAAAATCACTTATGTTTTAATGGGGTCACTTGGGGTGTTCTGTTTAGTGTTTAACCCCGAGCGTCTCGGGTAGCCCAGTCTCCTCGAGGGAAGCCCTCCCTTGGCAGAGGTGGGACGGGGTGATGGGGGAGCGCCGTGCGGCCATCACCCTTCTCGGTCCCTCACCGGACACAAGCGAGTGCCCGCGTCAGCAGAACAGGCTCGGGAGCAGGGCCGCCAGGCCGCGGGGGGCGCGGGAGCCCGACCTGGGTTCCTGGGGTGCAGGCGCGGGGTCTGGAGTCTGAGGGACAGGACCAGGGTACCCCAGTGGCGGGAGAATCGGGGGTGCGGGGAAGAGAGGAGGGGGTGCGAGGTGGGGCCCCCCGGGAGGGGCCAGAGCCGCAGGAGACCTCGGAGGAAGACGCCAAGGGCCCACGCGCCTGGCGGGCGGCGAGTCGGGGTACGGCTGCCACCCAGGCCCCGAGACCACCGCGGACGACCCCTCCCGGGACGCGCCGTCCTGGCTCCCACTGGGCAGCGCGCGAGGTGCAGCGAGGGGGGTCCCCGACGCTCTCCGGCCCCCGACCCCCGCGCAGCCTCCCTGGCCCGCCCTCGCAGCCCCCTCAGAGGCGCTGGGGCAACAGGTTGGGCGAAAGCTGCCCAGAGAGTGACCTCTCCGCGCGGCCTGGGGTCGCGCAGCCCGGCCGCCTCCGCGCCCTGGCGCCAGAGAACGCGGCTCTGCCACGTGGGGGCGGAAGGCGGGCGGGACGGGCCGGCGGGCGGGGGCGGGGCGCGCTCGGCGGGGCGGGGGGCTTCGGGGCTCCCTCCGCGGCGGGGCGCCTCTGCTCCTCCCCGGGCCGCGCGGGCCCATGCGGAGCCCCCCGGCCCCCCTCGCTGTCGGCCTCAGGCGGCCGGAGGCCGCCCCGGCTGCGCCCCGCGAGCTCGGCCCACCCGGGCGTGACGCCCCCGGGCCTGCGCGTCGCCCTGTACCTGCTGTCCGGACACCGCAGTGGCGCCGCGCTCCGTGTCGCCCCCCACGGGCCCCCTCGGTGGCCGCCCTTCCCTGGGCCCCGGCCGCCCGATGGCCTTGGCCTCCCCGGGAACACCGGGCCCCGGAGAGCCCCGCAGCGCCTTCCTGATTCTGCTTCGAGCACCAGAAACTTCTTGACTTCCTGGCCTGGTCCCGGGCACCTTTTCTTTTATTTCTCTCCCAAGACGGATTTATTTTTAAAAGTCAGTCTCCATAGTCTTCTTGTATAAATATTGTGACGGGAAAACCCTACCTGTCAAA
Organism: Lyroderma lyra; assembly: GCA_004026885.1. Lineage (NCBI taxonomy): Eukaryota > Metazoa > Chordata > Mammalia > Chiroptera > Megadermatidae > Lyroderma > Lyroderma lyra. The sequence goes on from PVJL010009622.1 coordinate 46,912, forward strand.
ACAAATGGACCCTGAGCTTCCCCCCCACGCTTCGTGGCATTTCGGTTTTCTCCGGCAGAAATGTGCCCCGGAGGGACCCCTCGGTGGGTTACTGTGATCTCACAGCAGCAGCAGGAGGCTGGGGCAGAAGAGGGGTGCTTGCAGGTGATGGGGGGCCCTGGAGTGTGCTGGGACTGCAGGGTAGGCTCACAGGGCCCTTTTCCGGAGATGTTTGATCGTCAGAGCTACCTCTGCTTCACACTCTCCCACCTCACTCTCCCAAAGGGTAAACCTCCCCTAGAAATCTGTATGAGAAGCGTTGGGACCCCCAAAACCGTCTTCAGGTGTGCACCCGGGTACCACTGCCTCCAATGCTCCCACGGGGTGGGGGGAGGGCCAAAGGGCGGCCTGAGGTGCAGAACCATTGGGCCACCCCGCCTTCCCCAACTTGCCTGCAGACAAGGGGCAGGTATTTTGGAGCCGTCAGCACCTTCAGAGCCCCGAGGGACCCTCAGAAGGGGGCAAGAAAGCCCTGCGGGCCGCGGGCCCCTAGCGGTGGCCACCAGTTAGACACTCCCACTGGGCCTCTCTTGCCTCAAAAAACAAAACAAAACAAAACAAAACAAAACAAAACAAAACAAAACACAACCAACCAAGAGAGGAAAACTGGGCAAAAGCCTTTACATCTAGGGCAGGTAAGGACCCAGGCAGCACGACTGGTGACATTTACAGTGCAAGTTCCAACCTCGCCAGAGACACTGGGCTTTGTAGGCACCAGGGGCCGGTCACGTTACAGGCGACCTTTCCCCACCCCACCCCCAAACTCTGCCAGCATCCCCCCCCCCCCAAGTGTGGCTTGCGTTTGCAGAAGCGGGTGCAAGCCATTCCTCGCTCGGTCTTCTGGTCTCCCTCCCTTTCCCCCTTCGCAACCCGGAAGAGCTCTGCTGGCTCTCCACAGAGAGGGGGAGAAGGCGGAGGGAGGGGGTTCCTCGGGAGGATGCACATCACCCAGGTTTGACTCCTTGCTAGAAGCCTGCGCGAGATGCCGCTGGGGCGTTGAGGACCGCAGCGGGGACAGCGGCGGCCACGTCTGCCTGTCATTTCTGCCTTCGGCTCCCCGGCACGTCAGGAAGCAAAATAAAAACCAGCTGGCGGGCGAACGCGAGCTGCCCAGGTCAGTAAATGCCGCCGCCTCCGCGCTCTAACTCCACTCGCTGTCCCCCCGCTCCACGTGGACAGAATTCAAAGGACGTCTCGACTCCAAAGAGACAGCTGGCCCTGGAAGAAAGTGGACCGGACCCCAGCCCCATTGTTCTGTGTGGTCACTGGGAATCTCGGGCTTCCTGCAGTGACCTTGGGCGAGCGCCGTGTGTGCGTGTGTGTGTGTGCGTGTGCGTGTGCGTGTGCGTGTGTGTGTGTCCTTGTTTGGAGAAAACGCCAGTGGCAGGCACGCGAAGGAGAACCAAGCACAAGAACGAGAGGTGGTGGGAATGGCTGCGATGGGCCCCAGGCATTTTCGGGGCAGGAGGGCAGCCGCTTGGGGACAGGCCCGACGGAGAAGCCGCTCACCCCCCCCCCCCAAGTGGCTGTGGGGTCCGCGTGTCAATTTGGTGTTTATTTGCCTCTGTCACGAGCGCGAGTTTAGGCTCATTGTCTCTGCATGTCATTAAAGAAACAGCTGTGCCCCCGAGATGAAAGTTAGAGCCCAGGTGTGTGGGCGTCTGGCAACCTCCGGGGGAGCTGGTGGCCGGGAGGAGCCTTTGCCCCCTGGAGCACCCTGAGGTGGGTGAGGAAACCTCGGCCTCCACAAGAGAGTGCCCAGGGTTGTGGAGAGCAGGAGGGGCAAAGGGGACAGAATGCTACTTTCTCCTGGGACACTGGACCAGGAAGTCCCTCAGAAGACAGTTCCCAACCATGACAGGTGGCATCAAAATGCGATGGAGGCGAGTGAACCCGGGCAGGGAGTTGCTCTGACACACCTTTGCCCCTCAGATGAGGACGCCGGCCGGGCCGCGTCTGTGCAGGCCAGAGCAGACAGCGCCAACCGGCAGGATGGCCCCTCGGATTGGTTCTCCCGGGTCCATGGGTCCCGGTCCTCTCCTCCTCCTCAGTCAGCCACATTCGCCAGGGACGCCCGGGCTGCGGGGCAGAGATGGTGACATGTAAAGGGACAGATAATAGAGTACCATCTGCAGGCCTTCCATCCCTGAGCGGCTGTGGCAGCAAAGGTGTGTGTGTGCGGGGGGCTGTCGGTCCTGTGACAGCCTTGGGGCAGGGAGTGACAGTCCCAGTGACGCAGTTCCAGTCGACCCAGGTGTTGGATGTGAGATGCTCCCCGGATTCCCGTGGCTGGCTGTGGGAGGGGGCTCATCCCCATGACACCTTTTAAACGTTCGTGTGATCCTGTAAAGAAATCGTGTTCTGCCCATTTGGACCCGGGACAGGGCATGGTGTCCAGGTCAGACAGACAGCGACCCAGGTGGGTTTTGGGTCCCGTGATGGATTCCTGGGTGGGATCGAGCCCGAGCCCCGGTTTCCGGCTTCCGGCCCACGGCCCTGCAAGGCCTGAGGGGCCAGCCGGGCTCTGAGGACAGGGGTGAGTGCCACTGGGCACAGGAGCCGTGCACCCCGCAGGCCCCACTGCATTCTCCACAGGATACCTCCGCCAGCCCCGGGGACTCAGGTTGGGTTGGTCGGTCCCACCAAAAGCCCAGACAGAGGGGAAGCTGCGTTTATTTTCTTTATTTGATATTTCCACCCTGCCTTTTTGCAGGACATGCGAGTAGATGGGGTACGGGCAAGCCGGGGTGCAGGGAGGGGAGGGGGGACGGTGCCTTTGGGCGCGCATTGGTGGAGCCTCTCTGTGGGATGCCTAGAAGTCCAGGGTCGCAAGGAGAGCCTGGGGGAGGGGCAGGTACGTGGGACCCGGGTGGCTGAGACCTCCTCTCCTGGATGTTGGGGCAATCTGTGGCAGGAACTGCTGGATGTGACAGGGCATTAGGGATCCCCAGGAGGTGTGGGGGTTGCAGAGACTGAAGGCCCAGGGTTGTGGGACCACTTCTGGGCTGCGCCGGAGCCCTTTCACACACACGTGCATTGCTTTCGGGGCGTCTTTGTGTGCGGCCGAATGTTCCCGATGTTTCTTAACGGGGTAACCGGAGAGGGGTGCAGCCACCTCCGCCACTGGGCCAAGGCAGCGCCGAGCTGGAGTCCGAACGTCCTTGCTGCCGGCTGCCGGACAGAAGGGAGCAGAGGTGATGGTGGCAGGTGGCGCGCGGCCGACGCGCGGGGACAGCGGCGTCGCTCAGCCGAGGCTCTCCGGGGGCCTTCGCTGCGGCTCCGCGGGCGCCGGTTGCCGGTTGGCGTTATGTAACGACTCGCTTGGGGTCCACGAGGTCGCAGGCTGCCGAGAGCCCAGCGCCAGCCAGGGGCCCGGCGGGGCGCGGGCCTCGGGGACCGGAGCGAGGGGTGCCCGCGGGAGGGCCTCTTTACACCTGAGCCGGCGACTCCCAGACGTTCCCGCGGGGTCGCCCGCGTGTCCCAAGGCCGATGAGGACGGTCCGTGCTTTCCGGAGCTCGCCTCTCCTGGTCCCAAGTACCCTCCCCCGTCTTCCCTCACCCTGTTGCGAACGCCCCCTTCGAAGCCCACTGTCCCCCGTCCAGCAATAACCGCACCCCGGTTTTCCGGTGGATCTAGAGCAGTAAAACCGATCGCCCCAGGAGGAAGCCTCCCTGCTCCTGAAATGTCCAGCGGAAGGGGCCGGGGGGCGGGCCAGGGCTGGCCACCAGGCTCTGGAGGCGGTGGCGGGGAGGTGGCGGGTGCCCAGCGGAGGCCACTGGGAGCGGGACAGGTGCCCACGGGCGCCGGTCCTCACCCGGAAAGTGCCGCGGCCTGGACTTCCCAGGGGGGACTCCGGGCTGCGGGGCCGCTCCCTCCCCTGGGAGTCCCTGAGGACACCCTAGAGGACAGCCAGGGTCCGGACGCAGGAGCCCCCGCTGGGGGCCGGATCCGCGGCCGGTGGCCTGGGAGCCAACGCGCGCCCCAGCTGGAGGCCCCCCACCCCTTCCTTTTCTCTGTGGCTCCCACCTGCGCCCCCAAACCAGCAAGACCGGGCGGAGGGTAGAGCGAGGAGGTGCGCCCTCCCTCCAGGGTGACTCGCATCCTCGCCTTCCGGGCCTGTGCATCACTGTGCGACTCCAAAACAGAAATCCCCTCCTCTCTCCCTCCCCCGTCTGCCTTTCCGCCGCACCCCTACCTGCCCCCGTTCTTATCTCGCCACAATCAGGGTTTTTTTTCTCAGCCGGGGGACGGGGGGCGGGGGGAAGAGGGTCGTGGCCGAGGGCGGGCCAGGGTCCCTCGGAGCTGCAGGTGGGGCGCCCCGGAGGGGTCATCTCGCAGCGCATCTCCCCTCCGGGACGCTCCACGTCGCTCTCGCCGCTCCGCCGGGCCCGGGCGGGGTTCCTTCCGAGTTTTAACCGGTGATAGATGAATAAGCAAAAAAATAAAAAAAAAAAAGAAGTAAATCAAACCGCACGCCACCCCCGGAGCGATGGCTCGTGGCCCACTTCCCGGGGCAGGTGGACCCTGGGCCCGGGGCGGGCGGGCGTGGGACCCGGGAGCCGGGTTGCGCGCCCGAGTGCCCGCGCGGGGTTCCCCTTTGACGTGTCCACCTCCAGCATCCTCCCTTGGCCAGGGAGTTTGGGGCCCCCCCTTTTCTCCTGCGTTCCCTCGGGACCCCGGCTCGCTGCGCTTCTTTCGAGGCTCACACTGCCCGCGTCGTCCTCATCGCCTCTGGGCTCTCCGCATTTCCGTGCACGCGGGAAAGGGGAGAGGGGCTTGGGCGGGAGCCGCACACCCGGGACCTGCGCCGCCCCGGGCCGGGCTCCCCCGCGGCTGCGCCCGCAGGCCCCCGCCCAGCGCTGGCGCCCGCGGGCCGTGTCCCCGGCGTCACCCTTCCGCCCGGCAGCAGCCGGCGAGCTGTCGAGACAGCTTTACCTGTGCTGTTCTCGTATCCAGCCCAACGTCCTCGCCCCCCACGGTAACCTAATCCGGGGCCGAGGAGGGGGGCGCGGGGCCGGCCCCGTGGGGAGGGGGGCGCCGACGCGCCAGGGGGGCTTCCTGCGCCCTGCCCCTCCCCTCCTCCCCATGGGGCAGGAGATCGCAGCGCGCGCTTCGCCCGACCGAGGTGGGCGGCCCACGGCTGAGGGGGAAGGGGACTGCTGTCCAGTCCCTGTCGCCTGGTTTTCTCCCTCGGAGAGGCATCGGGGACACGCGCGGGGGCGGGCGCTGCGGTGCCGGGGGGCGCCCCGCGGGGCTGGCGAGGCCCAGGGCGGGCTGGCGCAGGCCAGGACCAGGACCTGCTGGCCGCCACCTGGCTTCCAACGGGTCCCACGAACACTCGCACAGCGCAGACAACACCCGCCAGGAAGGGAGCCGGCAGCGGAGCCGACGGTCCCGGCCTCGCCCCTCCAGCGCTTCCCGGGCCCGGGCAGCGGCCGGCGCAGGGCATCGAATTAAACGCCTCTTGGCGGTTATGGTCTCTCGCTAATTGCTCCCACAATGGCCACCATTCAAGTGGAGACACCCAATTAAAGGCCCCCGTGCGGCCGCGCCCGGCTCCGCGCGACGGCCTGGCCGCCGGCCGCGGGCTGCGCCGAGCGCCCGAGCGTGAGCCGGGCCGGTACGCGGCGCCGCCACCTCCGGCCTCCGCTGCCTCCCCAGACGCACAGCGACGCGGCCGGTTCGCACCCTTTTTATTGAAGGCTCGCAGCCCGGGAGGATGGATCGAGCTGGGACGGGAAGGGGTCCCTCCTCCCCCCACCCCAACCCCGGCTCGCCGGGGCCTCGGGGCCGCGCTCCGACTTCTGGCCTGGGCTGCAGCGCGGCGCCCTCCCCGCCCCCAGCCCCGCAGGTTCCCGGCTTCATTTCTGTCTTTCACTGCGAGGCCGGGTCCGCCCAGGCCGGCGCCGCGGCTCCGGGGGGAGGGACGCGGCGGCGCGGCCCGGCTCCGCTCCTGTCTCTCGCTTGCAAATATTTGCTGCCTCGCTGGAAAGCCGAGGATTTCGCGCGCGCGCCTCTTGCAAAGTCCTTAAGTCAACACGCTCAAATGACCGCCCCAGGCGGCCGGGGGCGCGCTCGCTCCCCCTGCGCGGGATTAGTAACTTTGTGACTTCGACCCCGGGGCTCGGCTCTCCCCGTTTCCCTCCGCGGGCAGCGCGCGGGCGCCCCGGGCCGCAGCTGCCGGCACCTCGGCCCCGCGGAGCTCGCCTGGACGCGCCCGTCGCCAGGCTCGGGTGGGTGACGCCGGCCGCGTGGATCCCCGCGCTCTGGGTCCCGAGGTCCCAGGGGTGGGCCTGCCGGCGCACGCGGCGCTCTCTCCTCTGCGCCACGGGCTCCGGGTCCTCCGCGGGACTTCCACCCGGACGGAGTCTCTGCGCAGCTCCCCGGAGGGCGGGTGGGTGGGACCCGTGCAGAGAGGCATGTGTTGGGGGGAGGGGGGTGGGTCCCAGCTTACCCCCGCCAAGGAGGGAAAGTAAGGCTCCATTTCTTACCCTTTCCCCAAGAGGGCACACACGCCCCGCTCAACTTGACGCCTCCAGCCGCCGCCTGGAGGCCTGGGGTTGCAGATAGGCCACACTGGCTCCAGCCGCCACCCAGGGACTCGGCTCCTGGGGGTGGGGGGTGGGCCGGCTGGGGCTGCGCCGTCGCCTCCCTGGCTCCCGGATCCTTGCCCCCAGGGTCCCAGGCATCCAGGTCATTCGCCAGCCCCTTACCCTGGTGAGGGAGGCCTCGCGCCCTCCTGGAGCCCGGGGCGGCAGCATCCTGAGCGGCCTCCTTCTTTCTCTACCGGAGCTCCGCCGACCGCTCCCGGGGAGGAGGTGGGGGGACTCGCCGACCAGGCCCGGACCGGGGTGCCTGCGGAGGGGGCGGGCAGCTCTGCTAGAGGGCGCTGAGCGCCTCCGCGGGAGGCCAGGATCCGCTCTGCAGACGGGGTCTAGGACCACGTTCCGCCCCTTCCCCCGGCCCCGAGCCCCCTCCCCTCCCCTGCGCCCTCGGAGGAGGAAGCCCGGCCTGCCTTGGCCGGCGAGGCTGGTCAGGCCGGCGCCTGGCCTGGCCCAGACCCCCGCAGCCCGGCTGTGCGCCTCAGGCCACGCGCCGCCGCCGCTCTCCGGCCGTGCTCCCTGCCCCCCTCCTTCCCGGTGGGTCCCGGGGCCGACCTCGGCCCTCCCTCCCCGGTCTCCCCCTCCCCTCCTTTTCCCTCCCCCCCTGCTCTGTGCTCCGGGCTCTGGGGCTGGGCCCGTGACGTCAAACCCAGTGTGGCGTCGGCGAGACTGGCCGGCGCGGGCCATCAAAAGAGCAACGTCCTCTTTCCCAATTACCCACTGTCAGTCCGGGAACAGGGGCGGACCGGCTGGGAATTAAAAGTTAAATACCCCCTACAGGCTGGCTCCATTACACCGGGCATCCAGCCGCAGCCCCCCGCGCCTCTCGGCCAGCTCCAAACCACCCAGACCAGGAGGGGCCTTCGAGATCTTTTATTTTTCCACGGCGGTGGGGGGTGGGCGGGCTCTCCATCCCCGTGCAGTCCGGCCAGATCGGTGCTCCCGATTTCATGAAAACGCGTAATGCCCCCCCCCAGCCCCCAGGTTGGTGCGTGATCAGAGAGGCGCCGCGCCACCGGAAGGGCTCCTCACAAATCTGTGCTTTTTGTCTTTTAAAATCGTTCTCAGCCTCAGACGTGAGCGTATTCTCCAGTCCTGGCGCGGGCAGCACTTCTCTCCAGAGCAAGGCTCCCTTTTCCCTCCCCGGGCGTCCAGGTCTGCGCGTGGGGGGCCGCCGAGCCACGCCGGGGGGTGTTCCGCGTGGCGCGGGACCGCCGGCGGGTTGGCGAGCATCTCCTCCTCGCCTGACGCGCCAAGGAGGGCTTTTCGGGTTTTCCGCTCTGCTTCCACCCTCCATCTTCCTGTCGGGGCTTTTAGCGAAGACGACGCGTGCGCTTCGGTCTGTCCTTGTTTGTGGAGCGGTTTCTGGCGCATGTGAGACAAACCTAAATAATTAAAAGGTTTGGAGCGCGCCGGGAGCAGGAGGAGAGAGGCTGGCAGCTTGGCTGGCTCTGGAGAGAAGTGGCCGGAGCGAAGGGAAGATCGATGCGCCTCTGTTGGGCCGCCCGCATACCACGGGGACTCACCGGGCTCAGGAGAAACACGGGCGTGGGGCGCGGGTTGTGTGTGTTTAATTCTCTTCCTGTTCCGCGTCTAGGAACTCAACCCTGATGTCTAACACACATCAGATTGGAGAGGACAGGACACTCGGGTGAAGCTCTCAGTCCAAAATGGGGAGAACTCATGTTTGCACTACTTCCAAATAAATTTGACTAATCGTTCTACGAGGATGGTGTATTGAAACAAGACGTTCCCCACGACCCCACCCCCCTCACCCGATTCAGGCCGAGTGTTGGGTGTTTATCCTTCACCGCAGGAAAGCACCCACTGCTAGGGACGGTCTCTTCCAGTTTGAGTGTTTGTATCCGGAAGGCTAGGGGGTAGAACGAGGGCGTCATGCCTTCAACTGAAATAGGACCCCGCCTCAAGTCCAGCGCGGTCCGTCGGGAAGCCGACGGGAGAACGCGCACCCTTTCCTCGCACACATGGCCCTGGGTGAGCACGGGGTAGAACCCGGGTGCTTTTCCCGCCTGACCCCTGCGCGCCTCGGCCGCCTGTGCAGGCCCGGCAGCTGCAGGAGCCTCAGCGCCGCTAGGGGATGCAGTGGCTCAAAGTACCGAGAAAGGCCGCGGAGGTTGCAGCCCGCGGGGCCGGCCAATCGCGGCCCGGCC